>VZUI01081514.1:0-12755 GCA_013401135.1 Cettia cetti | reverse complement strand
AGAAAGAATGTAAACATTTCTATATTTACAAAACATTGTTCTTCTGTTTACCAGAAGAAAGCCTGGGAAAGAACCCTTTTATAACATCAACACTTTCAGGCTTGAATCTCAGGTACATGTTTTGCTAGGGAGTAGGCAGGTGGTGGCAAAGGGGAGCTTTCTGAGCACAGGTGTTCCTGGATGTTGGTGGAAGGAAGCAGAGTCAGGCAGGAAGCAAGTGGGTGTTCCAGGGCATTGGGCTGTCCAGAGCACGTGGCAGGGATCAGGCTGATGACGCTCACGCCTCTGTTACTCCAGTCGGGGCAGTAGTTTAGTCTAGACTTAAATTCATTTTCCCTGAGATCAGAATCTGGCTTCATTGCCAGGGTAATACACTGATTACTTAGGACCTGACCCTGCTCAGATCTGCTTTAGCTGGAGACCCTAAATGGCACTGTCTTTGAAAAATGGCTCTGAGTCACCAGTGCAGCTCCTGAGGAGGGGAGAAGGAAAGGGGCAGGAGTGAGAGAGGTTTCCCTGGTAGATGTTAGCAGCATCTATAGTTTATAACCAGTGTTGAAGCAAAAGGAAAAGTGCTTTCTTTTCCTCTCCCTCCCAGTCCACACTTTCCTCCCAAGGTCTGGATGGACATTTGAAGAGTAGGATAAATGTCTTGCTTTCTGGGCTGATAGATGAGTATCTCAAGGCAGGATTATAAATATGGGTTCTAAGGAGAGGGGGAGTACAAATGTCTGTACAAATTTGGACAAAAACCAGAAGGATTGAAAAATGAGCAAAACACCGCAGCACAACATTGGACTGGCAAGTGCTACTTCTGTATATTCATTTTCATTATGTCTTGCTTTGTTTTCAAACCTATTTATGATTTAAAGGAGAGGAAGAAACAGAACAGGAGTCCCAAAGTCTGCATTTGCTTTGGAATTGTAACCTTGCCAACTAATGGGTTTTGCCTTGATATTTTAAAGGGGCACAGGAACATTCCCATAGTTGTTTTCTTAGGACAAAATAGGCTTCTTGCTGAAGTGAGTATTCAAGCTGTGCCCCGTAGTCTCCATGTGGCTGCTGCACATTCCACGCCATATGTGTTGGAGCTAAGATGAGAAAAACTTCCTAAAAGATGAGAGTGAAAGCAATGGTTCTGTCTCCAGGACCTGTGGTTCCCCAGGAACTCGCTGGCTGATGAGCACCTGCTCACAGAAGGGTTTTGCAGCAGTCCTGCATCCCCACATCCTTTCAAGCTGAAGGTAGCCCTGTGGCCAGTGGCCATCCTGCTGGCTGTTGCAAAGGTGCTATGGTTGGTATCCTATTTGGTAGTGAATGAGTCTTCAGACATCTGAAATTTAGTCAGTATTCATTTTGTATCGGTTCTCAAAAATAATTTTCTTTGGGTGTGTGAACTGCCTGTGTTCTCCTAACCATTGCTCATCCTCAGCAGGATATTGATCTGCTTGTTGCCTTCCTGCCTGCTTTTCTCCATGCCTTTTGTAGTAATCCTTTGCCTGTAATTTGTAGATCATCCCATTTCACTTAAAATTAGTTCCATATGATTGCAGATTTTATAACATTTGCAGATTGGTTACAGCACATTAACTATTTTCTTCTCATATCCTAATGACTAATCAACTAAATTGGCTACAGAGCAATGAAGTACCATATATGTGGGTTTCTGTGCTCCTAACTCTGGCATGAAACAGTCTCTCGTGTTCGGAGAGAGAGACTCGTTTTTTTCCAGAAGATAATCAAATGTGCTTTCCAAAAATGTGCATTCAGGTTCTGTCTTCCTCATCAGTGCTATGAGTACTTTAGTACTTTATGAGGTGGGGAAAAAAAAAAAAGAAGGGCTTTTTCCTTTTCAAATTCTGAGACAGCTGAACACTGAAGTTGTGCTGGTGATGTTGCCATTTGCCTCCAATACCTGCCCAGTGTAAAAGTGTCTGTGCTGGCACCTCTGCTATACCCGAATTTCTCCTCAGTGAGAGCCCCTGGTGCCGTCTGTAGCTGTCATAAATTGGGCACAGTAATGTTATGCTGATTTATACTACCTCAAGAACTGCTCTGGAGTGCTGCCATCTTTCCATAGTAAATTTTCTTTCTTTTAATAACTTTGCCATCAGTGCTTTGCAGGCCCATTCCATTTCTCAGCCCCAGACCTCTCCTGTCCCTTGGGCTCTTTGTTTCCCTTGCTTCTCTCTGTCAGTGCCACTTCTTGATGGATCAGAAGGAATGTTTGCCTGGCATCATTTAAAGTTCTGTCCTGTAGTGAATGCAGACTCTCTTTGCACAGGGGCTGAGGCTGTATCTCTCACATGTGCAGGAAGGCAGGAACTGGAGCTGGATTAGTCTATTTCCAGGAGAGCTTTTTCATAGGATGAGCTTGTGGGGGTCCTTTTAACAAGTTGCTTTGTGCAAGAGACTTGGAACTTCTACTACTGCATCATTTGTTTCTGCTCCCAAAGGGAATACATTATGCTCTCTGATGCTGTCTAGCCACACTGTCATGGAAGAAGAAAAGTAGCTGGGATTAAATCCAAAACCCTTGGGGGCAGTGCAGGCTGCCTGTCTTGAAATCACTGCTGCTGGGCCTGTCCGTGTTTGCAAAGATGGATCATCCAGGAGGTTTTCCTCTGGCTGCAATTTTATATCTCCTTCTAAATAGCCCAAGTGCAAGGACCAGCCAGTGGCTGTGGGAGGGCTCTTTCTGACAGGTATGAGGGTGAAGAGGAACTGAAGGGAGGTGTTGGAGCAGCAGCTGCAGGCTGGTGCTAATACCTCCGTGGGTGGTAGGGTGGACAGTGATGGGCTAGTTGCAGCCCAAGTTGGTCACCCAGGGTGGGTTTTACAGCTCCAGAAGGTGGCTGGAAATAATCAAAATACTTGGGCCTGCAGAGTTCAAATTGAGATGTTTCCGTCTCCTTTCTCTCCCCTCTCCTGATTGTTTTTTGACAGATTTTTTTCTTAAGGAAATTACAACTCTTAAGAGCAGTAACTTTGGACTTTGCAAAGTACCCTTTTTGGCTTTATCACCTCAGTCTTTAAGAGCTAAATACATTACTCAAGGTAAATGTATGACCATATTATTTGTTAAAACTGTCTATTGATTTTTAAAATTTTTATTCTTTCTTCCATTTCAAGCCACTTTTTTGCCTCCATCTCTTAGGGCTTTGCATGTCCAGCACTCTGGGATCTGTGGATGTCCCTTGTCTCAAGACACCAACACCTCACAGGACCCAAATCAAGTGAAGACACTTAGGATATTATTCATTTCAACACCCTGTAGGCTGTTTATGTTGATGGCTCTGAGGCAGAGGCACATTTACTGCAGCTGGACTGGCAAGGGCCCTGATACAAGCCTTTAGCCTCCCCAGGGCAGGAGTTGGTCCAAGTCCACAGCAAGGAGGTTGTTGCTCTCTGGATGAAAGGAACTCTAGAAGCACACCATTATTTAATTTGCATTGAACAAAATAGTGACTTCAGCATCTTTTTGCTGTATCTCTTCTGCTGAGCTGTATAAATAGCAGACTTACTTCTATAATATTTTTGCTTCTGGTGTCTATGCTGGTGTAAGGCAGGATAGGTTTGGTGGATAAAAGAGCACTTAATTTTTCCCTGCTGGACTTGGAATGGCTTTCAGTGCACACTCTTGGAATGGCTTTCAGTGTGATGACTGACAGTCCATCTGTGCTGTGGGTGGTATGAGAAGCATCACCATCTGCACGTGTGTGAGTGAGGCACATCACCCTCCTTATGTAAGTGAAGTCACCTCCTCCAGCATGTCCCTCCTGGGGGGCTTTCAGCCAAAAACCCTCTGCTAGCGTAGGGCTGGCTGCAACATAGAGAGCCATGGTGAATTTACACTGATAGAGGGCCTAGCCCTGCTTGTCACCCTCTCAAGTCTTCCCTTCAGAACATGCTGATTACTAAATTAATTGTTGGCACATTCAAACAGATGCATGGAATAGCCTCCTGTTTGCTTGAAATAACTTGGCAACGTTCGCCACCTTTCAATGCTGCTTAGTCCTGCCATTTTCAAATGTGTTGTCTTTAAAATTTAATTGGGTTTCCCTTTGTTGGGTGTGTATTCAAACAGCTGGCTCCAACTGCCTGATTTACCTTCTGGGTTAGCCGTGTCCCTGTATGCATAACGTAGCATCCACCGACAGATCCACTCAGGGTAACATCTCCGTCCCATGCCCTAGAGACTCCCTGCTCCCTTGTCCCTCCTTGCTCTAATATTATCCTGGCCTCTAGCAATAGCCAGCCAACGTGTGGCTAAGGTGGATGGAGGTGGGACAGTCTGCAGGCATTCCATCCCCAGCAGCAATGTTGTTTTCCTGCTGTGGGTTTCCAGCAGTGTTATCCTGTGGATGTTCCTGGCGGTGTGATGTTTCTGTGATGAGTCAATTTCTCCTGCTTCTTCAGTCTGCCTAACAAAAACCTGCCAGGTCCCTGTTGCTATCCACGAATAGGTACTGGGGCAGCAGCTGCTGTGTGGGCTCCAATGGATCTCCTGTTTGTACAAGTCCTCATCCCAATCCTGCTTCTCTGTTTCAAGGATTTTTATCATTCTCCATTACTTTGTCCTTTTTATTTGCTCTTCTCTAGATTCCATCTTCTGTTTTGCCATTAGAAGATGAAAAATTTGAGCTGGACTTTAGGTGGAGGGGAGCAGGGGAGAGCTCCATGAGAAGACACCTGTGTCTCCAGCTGTGGCCAGGAAGCCCCTGACAGCAATGCTTCTGCAGGACAATGGAAGATGAGTGCTGCCCTCCATATTTCATAATTTTTTTTTCATCTGTTTCCTTCTGACAGAGAAAGGTGCTTTCCTCCACACATGAATACTTTTTGGTTTCGGAGACAGACAGCTGTGAAAGATCTCTTTCCTTTCTTCCTCCAAATTCCTTCCTCAGGATGGTGATGATGCTTCAGAAGAGTAATTTGAAATGCCTTTTGCTTAGGGGGAAGAATAGGATTCTGTTGTCTGGGAGTGAGGGTTTCTGATGCTTTGGGTTCTTGTTCTTTTCCCACCTCTCACTTGCTAAATTTTGGGCAGGAGCTGACTCTGTAGGACATCCTGTGATTGATGCTGATGCCTGGAAGATGCTGTGTCCTTGGAGAAAGGGGACAAAGAGGCATTGCTGCTGCAGCTCCAAAGGGTCAAACACCACAGTCACATGTCCCAACTGCTTCTGTGAGAAACATTTCGTTTCTCTGACCACTTTTCCTTTCTCCCCCAAAAAACCCAAACAAATAAAACCAAACCAAGCAAAACAAAATAACCAAACTCTGTTAGGGAGAATTTTTGATGAAATATCTAAATTCCAGAGCTATTTTACGACTCAAAACTGGTTTTTAAACAATTTTCAACAATTGATTAGGGTCTAGAGGGGGGATTCTGATTAAACAGTGGTTTACTTATACCATTTTCCTTTTCCCAGGCTAGAGGAAGGGCTGGGAAATTGGTGGGGCTGACCTTGATAGTGCCTATCTGCAGTGCAAAACTTTCAGTGGGAGTCTCAGGGCAGACTTTTCCTCTCAAAACTGTGCTGCAAAGCTGGTAGGCAGGAAGAAAACTACCAAAGAGCAATTAGCTTCATTCTCTACATTGCACGTTTCCCTTCTAGGTGTCATCACCTTTCTGAGCAAGTACCTAATTTGAGTGTTCTCCTCAGAAAAAAAAAACCAACTTATTTTTTACAGCCCGGGTTTGGGAAGTCTCTGACCAGCAGAGTACCCTCACTGCAGCAGTGGTGTAGAGAAGGGTGTCAGGTATGTAACCCCAGGTTGTGATGGACACAGCTGCCAATGTGGTTTTTCCCAAGGTGAGCAGCACTGCTCTTACCCTGCTCTTGCTGCCCTTGATATGAGTTAATCCTTATCCCATAAAAAGCAAGGGCATTATTGGTGGCCAGTTTGATGCATCCTCACCAGTAGCTCAGGTGAGTGCCACCTACATAAGCACCACACACAAGTAAGCTGCACAGTTCTAGGCAGGGATTTTGGCTCTGCTTTCTCAGCTCTGTTTCAAAGCAGTAACATTTCAGGGGAAAATGAGACCCACAAAATGACCCACGAGGAGCAGTAGTGCACCTTGGTTTGTGCTGCTCCAGGCCAGACAAGCCATTTACCTGGAAACCCTCGCTGCTTGGTGGAATTAAAGAGTAACTTACAGCCAGTCCCGGGAAAATCAAATCACCATTAGGTGATCAACAGCTTCAGGAACAAGCAAACATGCCTGAACGCAGCCATGTGCAGTCAGTGCATCCAGCTGTAGCTGCATGGAGCTTTTCCCTTTTTATCCCTGTTCTGGTCTGATAGCTCTTTTTATACCCTTTGCCTTCATATAAACAACCACATGGGTTGCAGTGGAATAAACAAAAACCAGGCCCTTGAATGTCATTGCTTACTGGGAAAGAGACCAATGTGGAGCTCCAGGAAACACGTGCAGTGCTGCAGGCACAGCCACCTTTGCTGGGGCTCTGCTCTAATGGGGGGCTCCAGCCACCTGCACTGCCTTGGGAGCCTTTGCATGGATACACAGCAGGAGGGGAAATCTGACAGAGACTGTAAAAGGGATCTGTTTATTGTTTAACTCTGAAGCTGCCTGACTCACAGGGGAACCTGTTTCTCTCCATGAATCTAAACAGACTGGAAATGCATGTTTTTAGGCAGAAGTGTTTTGAAACACTTTAAAAATGTAAACTATCCATAAATTCAAACTAATTGCAAATCTACAGCTTGAAGCAGAGGCAACAAGAAGCATAACCCCAGTGCAATATATTTTAATAGGTTTTGTCCATTTCCATTTAAAGCATTTAGATAACCACACTGGTACCTCTATGCTCACCTGATGTGCACCTGCTGCTACTCCAGCCCAGCTCTCCAGCTGCCAAGAGCTCCAGATATTTCAGACCTCGATGTACAGCATTTCTCTCAACATCCTGCCTACAGGAAACCACAGTCCTACAGCCCACCAAGCGATGAGGTTCTGGACCGCTTCACTGAGCTTGATTTAGTTGCTTGAGACCAGGCATCACCAAGACCAAGTTGCCATTGTTCACTTGGAGATGTGGCTCGGGGTAAATAATTTCCCAGTTTAGCTAAGAAGGCAGCTCCAACTCTTCCAGAATGGGATCCCACGTGTGATGGCAGGGCTTCAAAAGAAAATGCTGCTGACAGTGGGCTCACTCCGTTTTCCCATTATCCAAGCTGCATCTGTGGTGACACCAGGGTGATGCTCCAGGGCTGAGGCTGGGAAAGAGCAGGGGGTTGGCACATGGTATTGGTTTTCATCTGATGTCCCCTGCCAAGCTCCCCAGGTCGCCTTGTCCCTGAGCTGTGAGCCATTTTCTCCTCAGTTAACTCAGTTTGACAGCTCCAGCTGGTCCCAAGCCATCATAATTAATGCCACATCCTTCCCGTTTCTCTCTGGCTTTCAAACACGTGCCCAGGCTCCTGCCAGCTCTCATCAGCCACTCCCCTGGTGCCAGCAGAGTAGCAGCAAACCAGGGAAAGGACCAAGTGGGCTTGCACCAATGGTGCAAGGCCAAGCTTTGCAGTGTCTGGATGGGACTGGTGCGTCACCTCCCACCTCAGAAATTTGCTCTTGGACTGTGCAAAAATGGGATTAAAGCCTCTCTGCATTTGGTGGCAGCTTCCCTATCCTCTTCCACTGTTTCCTGGCCAAGTCAAAGGACCATGGAGAACCTGTGGGTGTGCTGGCCCTGCTCTCCATGATTTATCAGAGCTGTTTCCTCCTTGAGGTGTTTCAAGCTGTCTACCCAGACAGAGGACCTCTGCCATGCAAGAGGGTTATCTCAGTGCAGCCACTTATGTTCCTCTTTATTCTCCACGTTTACTTTCTTTCCTCCCATCTTCCGAGACAGTAAAATGCATAAAAAAGAACACCCAATTAAGGGTTTCATTTGAGGGGACTGTAAAAAAACTTGTGGAGTAGAACATGTTTTACTCTGTTTTGCTAAAATGGAAATAAAAAAATCTATCCAAACTCCTTCCACCTGGAGCTGAGAGCTGCTCAAGGACTTCTCCACAGGCATTCAAACATCTGATTTATGACTACCAGGTTTCAGGCAAAATGTTTTGTTCTTCCTGATGGCAAAAGTGAAAGATTAAGCCCTCCAAACTGTGGCTCTTGCCAGGCACATTGAGGAAATGGACATAGTCCTCTCACATTTGGGGGCTGACATTAAAACATTGAGTTCAATGCTTGGATTTAAGGATTTCTTTGGCATCTGGCTGGGATTTTATTGGGGTTGAAAGAGCTTGTGAGTGTTTTATTAGCTGTTCCTTTACCTTTGAAGGGAACATCTACTGTTTATTAGTTTAAGAGAAGTACAAATGATACATTGAGTTCTTATTTAATAACTTCCCCCAGTGCTCCAACACAATGGACTTAATCACAGTGTAGGGTCCTCTCTGGAGCTGGAGAAGATTCCAAAACCATGGGAAAAAATCATGCAAACCTCCATCCCCTTGGGCAGGACAAGCCTGTGACAGAGATGGTTGCAGAGGGGCTGTGGACGCTGGTGATGGGGTCTTGCAGAGTGTCAAATAATTTTGACTAATAGCTGAATATGTAAAAAAAAAAAAAAAAAAAGTCTGGGTCTCCTCATGGATAATTCACAAGCAGTAAAATAAACATTGTTTTGCTGGGAACATCTTGCCTTGTACTTTTTGTCACGTCTATCTTATGTATGTTGCTACCTGGAATCTTAGTTGTCTGCATGTGTTTGTTACCAACATCTCTATAAAATCCAAGGAAAATAAGCTGTGAGGAGCCAGAGAGCTTTTAAAAGAGAAATGCTTTACAGAGAAAAAATTACAGCATTGAAAAGACATCCAGCAGATACTTCTTCTCTTGGGCTAGTTATGGTTTAAGATTTATTTGTTATGGGAGTAGTGAAGTTGGACCCAAGCTATTAATACAAACCAGAGGCAGAGTGTTCAGCTGAGAAATATTTTCCTACCTGCCAAACTTCCCCCAACACATAGAAAAGCTGTTTCCCTTCTCATGCATTTGGGTTTAGCTGTACTTTGTGTCTCAGGGGACCTATGTTTTTTTAATTTCTCAGTGGGGTTTAATCTTTAAATTCTCTTCCTTTGCAGAGGAAGAAAGAAAGGAGAAATCGTGGTTCTTGTGAGAAGGACCACAAGTGAAGGATCTCTTGGAGGGATGTAGGATAAAGCCAGCCTTGGTGAGGACTCCCTGGGCTCAGTAAGGTGATGGTTCCAACAGCCTCACCTGTAAATAGGTGTTACCTGTCTGTCCCAGCACCCTCATAATCGAGACTGGGCTGAGCATGTGGGTCAGGAATAAGGATTTGGGGGGAAGATTAGTGAATAGGAAGACAATAGGACATGAATGGAAATATTAGTCTTGCCCAAGCATTTTCATTCCTTTGATTCACCTGGAAAAGCTGCAGCAGGCTCATTAGAAACCAGCTCAAGAATTGGTTTAATCTGCAGTCTCCCTTAATCTTCTGGAAAGGGGCTGTTCCACCTTCTCCCCGCTCCAGCCTAGCTTCCCAAACACTACCTACAGAACAGAGATGGGGGTGTTTTTTAATGTTTAAGTTAACTATTTTTAAAATATTTATTCATTACACATCTGTTGGTGCCTCATTGGGGTGTTGGTTGAATGAATGATTTAATCTTTAAGGTAAAAAGATGGGAAATACTTTCTCTTCCTAAGTGCTGATTAAAATGAATCCTAGCACTGTGGGGGATATATGCAGTAGAGCTGGGGCTCTGCCCATTAGCTGGATACCACACTACCCCTTATCAGCCCATTTTTACAGATAAGCTTTTAGTCCCTTAGTTCTAGAATTTGCTCATCAGACACCTCATATCAGCCTCATGAGCCCTGCCCAAACCTTTAGGGAGCTCCAGCCCAAGCACCTCCATGGAGATATTGTACAAGCAACCCCCCGAGGGTGTGTAAGGGGCAGGAAGGTGGGGGATAAGGGGACATTTCCTTTACTGATTCCCCATTAAATGGTTTCCACACAAGCCATGCTGCCTTTGTGCCCTCACCCCATCCAGTTCATGAATGTGTGGCCCAGCTGCAATCTCCATATCTCCACTGCACTGCAGAGGTGGGGGAAAAAGATTTTGTGAGAATAAATGACGGCTGCCCCAGCTCATGTGAACCACGGATGCAGGTTTGCTTCTGCAGCACGTCAGAAGATGTTGACAGGAGGCACCTTTCTTCTCCTGTACCCTTGCAAGAGCTTAAACTCTAATGGCATCACATTCAAAATATTAATGGTATGATCATTATAACCATTAGGTTTGGGTTTTGATGAGCTGACAGGACTTGATTCATCCCAGGATATGACTGCTGTAACCACCCTCTTGTGATGTGATGATACTCAGTCTGGGAGGATGCACTTCTTTTGTGTAAAATGGCAGAGGTGAGGGACTTGGGACAGCTGTAGGAGCCATCCTGCCTGGAAAATCTCCTTTTTGAGGATGGAGAAGAAGGAGCAGAGATTTGTTTCAAAACTTCCAGCAGATATTGCTCGGCTCCGTCTGCTCTGCCCCTGCAAGTTCCTCTGATGGGAGTCAACGCTAACTGATAAATAACCATGTTTTTAGAGGCTTTGCTAAGCTCTTTTTTGAAAAGTAAGTCCACAGAGGCTATGGATAAGAGAGCTGTATCTCCCCACGGACAGACTGTGATCAGACTTGCCATTTGTGCTTGGAGGATATTGCCTTTTAATAAACCAATATGATTTTATGGTATTGTTTTCATATAAGGAAGAAGAAAATAAATTATTGATTGTTTACTCACAAAGAGGTTGCTTTGCAATCTCCCTGTAATACCTGCAATAATTTTGCAATATATAATGATTTGAAAAAAGGGAGGACAGTTCACCTGTGCAAGGGCTGCACAAGACCAGTCAGTCAGCACCATTTCCCTCTCTGGCTCTCTCCCCAACTTCCCACTGCAACCTACTGCAGCAGCTCTTGACACAAACGTGTTATCCACCAGGAAAGCCTGTAGCTGCTGTGAATTGGGCACTGGCAGCACCAGAGGAGACAGCAACTCCAACACCAGCACCTCTGCAATTCATGGCTTCAGTTTTCATGGAGCAAAGCTGCATCTTGGAGGTGCCCCTCTTGGTCCTGACTCAGTGGTGTCCTTCATCATGGGAGCCTCTCTGCCCACACTGGATGCAGATATGCTGCAGAATGAGTGTGTTGGGGAGGGAGGTCAGCTGGGAGGTGAGAAACAGATCTGCACTTACCTGATCAATTCAGGCATGGCCTAAGCTATTTTCCACCATCAGCCAGGAAATCTGTGAGAAGGGGAGAAATTGGATTTCAGCCTCCATGGTATGAAGCTGGGGCCCTAATCACTAACCTATCTCAGAAATGTAAATTTTGCAGAGTAACTCCTGCAGACCTGGTTTGCAGCACTCAGCTGGAGACAGACCTCTCCCTGAGATGATTAAAATCTGATTTACAAGGCACGGTGGACAGATGGCATCTGTTTTCTGCAGTCAGTGGTCCCTACAGAATAAAAGAGGCAAACTTCAAGGCCATAGCTCTGCAAAGACAGAGAAATTATTGCCAATATCCATGCAGATGCCTGCACTGACACATCTGCTCCCACCATGCCAGGGCTTGAATCCACCAAAACAGCTTACCCTCCATCCCCTGCCTCTCAGCACCCAAATGTTCCCTATTTCCAAGCCCTTCCCCTGCCCCACATCCTCTAAAGCTAATGTGAGGGCAAGCCAGGAGGTGGGCAAAAACAATTAGAATGGAAAACAGTGCCTGGCTGCTTTGTAGAGAGTGCAAGAGGCAGCTCCAGCAGGCAGAGGCAGGGAAGGGATAATGCTGCAGGCATAAAAAGGGTAGTGTCTACCTAGAGCAATCAAAATGCCTCAGGAAGATGAGATTTTATTTTTTTTTTAGAAGGGTAAGAGCAAAAGCATTACCAGGTGGGAGAGGCAGGGAGAGGCAGAGAAGGACTGAGCAGATTTTTTCTCTTCACAGTCTAGGGCTGGGGTGGAGTGGAGCCCCAGGACATGGAGCCACACTGCCCACCCAGGGGCTGTCACCACAGAAGCATTGCCTTTTTAGAGCTTTTTTTCCCCCACATCTTGAACTGTGATCAGGCTTGAAAAGGCATGCCCAGCTGAAGCAGAGATATCTCCCACATGTTGGTTGTTTCCCGTTTCTGGAAGAGGAGTGAAAATAAAGGCAAGGAATAGGCTGCAGCTGACATGATGCCCCCACATGGGCATTGAGTGCTACCCTCCAGTTAGGCTCCTCAGCAAATTGCTCTGGCCTTTGGTAGAAGCCTTTGAGCTCTGCCCTCTTAGTTTACAACTTTGAATCAAATGGGCAGGACAAGCTCTGCCTGAACATCTAATTATGGCTCTTCCCATGTGATGCCATGTTTCATGCTCAGATAATAAAGCAGGAAGTGCACTTCTCTTTCAGGTATTTAGCCACCTCAGCTGGGTTCCGAATTTGTTCAGATGGGAAGTCCCAGACTATAGGGTCAGAGAATTCCTTTAAAATTTGGCCCATATCTTCCCATTTCCCACTCCACTCAAGATTTCTCCCACTTGGCTTTACTTCTAAATCAGGAGTCTCCTTAGCCCCTCTGGAAATCTCAGCTCTCATTTTATGTAAACTACAGACAGTATAGAGAAGGCTTACTAGGTTAAATGCCAGAAAGATGGTCTCTTTAACACTCAGGGGAAACTGAATATTTCCTAATA
>VZUI01081491.1:87500-223178 GCA_013401135.1 Cettia cetti | reverse complement strand
TTATTGTTTGTTTGCATTGTTAGAAATACTAGTAAAGAACTGTTATCCCTATCCCGTAACTCTGCCTGAAAGCCCCTTTAATTTCTTAAATTATAATAATTTGGAGGGAGGGGATTTGGATTCCACATTTCCTAAGGAGGTCCTGCCCCTCCTTAGCAGATACCTGTCTTTCAAACCAAGACAACAGCTTACCCTCACAGCTGTACAAGCCAGTTTGCATGTAACAGAGGACTCATCTTTCAATGTTTTCTGTAACAGAGGTATGCAGTCTATCAAGGAAAAGAGATTTCCTAAAAAAAAAAAAAATAATTTTGAGCAATGAAACATTGCAGTGTTACATTAAAGGACAAAAAGACAAAAATAAATTGTTACCTGTTGAGCTTCTGACATTTATTAGCCATTTTTCCACATCAAAGCGGGATTTAATTAGAATGGAGTTGACAATTGTTCCACAGAGAATGGCAGTAGCTCCTCTAATCTGGGGGTCTCCATGGTCGATATAGTTCAGAATATCCGATACATATTGCTCCTCTAAGAAAGTAAGTTACAACTACTTTATTTTAAAAATACTAGTATTAGACTTTTTTCATTCATAAAAATGTTACAATGGAGGTGTCAACTATTGGACAATCAACATCAGCACATCAAAACATGCCCACCACGGTTCTCCTCTTCTGAGATCCCCTTCTATGCATGCAATCTACAGATTAATCACACCATTCACACTAATGACCTCATATATAAACAAACTAGTGAATTATTTCAACTGTACACAAAATGCTCCAAGAAAACAGAAGAAGCATTTTGGTCAATGTATCAAACCAGCTGCACACTCCAGGTCCTTGAGAATCATTTGTAAATACGAACCTAATGAACTAGAAACCATCTATACAGTGGACTAAATTAAATCAGGAGAAAACATCTGTAAAATAAACCCCTTCTACACACACATTCTTCTAAAACAGATTCAACTTGTAGAAGCTCTACAAGCTCATCCACTGAAACTTAAATCTTACAACAAAAAATATACCTCACCACACGCACAGCACGTTCATTCCAATTTGTGCCATATTTGTTCACAAATACTAAACTGGGTTTGGAGTTTTCAGTGTAGATGCTGCCTCACTTATGTGAAACCCCAAACACACTATTAAAATGGAATATGTGAACTGCAACATACCATACTCTTCTCCCATTGCCTCCAGAGGTGCTTTATACAGTTTGCTGAAGAAAGACTCAGGGTGAAGTGCAACGGCTGCTCCAACACAACTTACTGCCAAGGCTTTTACACTGACTCTCACATCTCTATCAGGAACTAAAGCTGCGGGGAAGAAACAAAAATTATTAAAAGGAAAGTATTTAAAAGCTTCCTGAATCATTTTAATTAATAGCACTATATAAAATAAAGTAGCTTAGCTTGGACAAAAATATGAAGGCAGAGCAAGCAGTTCCAGTTTATCAGAGGCAGCAGTGATACATGGCTGCTTTTTTGCTTTCCTCAAATGAACTGTATTTGAAATATATTTGAAATACTCAAATACAGCCATAACATACTTTCAGCTCACCTCCTTCCAAAACCAATACATTACATGAGTACATGAGCAAGTAAGAGTTTAGAAAAGGGAAAAATAACAAACATATTAAATCAGTTACATACCATGACAGAAATGTGGTTAAGTCCCCATCCCTGGATGTATTTTAAAAAAAACTAGATGTAGTGCTTAGGGATACCACAGAAAAACATCCAGTATTTCCAATAAAGTGAGATCAAAACCAAGACAAAGAGATCCCATTTCCAGCTCTGAGAGAAGCAGTGAAGCTCAAAGACAAACACACCTCCTTTGTCCCCAGTGAGCAGGAAGGAAGCCGACAGCAGCCTGACGCAGTGCACCAACGGAGCACAGTCCCTGTCAGTATAGTGCCCGATGTCCCCCTTCACCCTGGAGGGCTATTGAAGGCAAATCTCAATGTTTATACAGAGACAAATTAATCTTCAATGAAAATAAAATACTGGCACAAGATTTACAAATACTGCACATCGGTTTAATACAAAATTAGTAATTAATATTCATATATAGTTTAATATATATTTTAAAAAGCCTCCAAATGTAATGCTTTGAAGAAGTTTATATCCAGTATCAGAACTGGTTCAATTTTATTACAGAAACATTATAATGTAGATTTTTCTAAACTACCTAGACTCGCTGTTTGCATCTGAAGAGCATACTAAATCACTTGTTACCATCAACTTTGGAAAATTTGCATGAAAAGCATATTATTTCTAAGTTGCTTCCAAAGAAGACTGACAGTTTTCTAGTTTGCCATTTAGAATTCCCCAATAGTCCAAGCTGATCTAATTTTGCCTGCCACAAATGAAACTTTTGCCCCAGCTCAGAACAAGGTCCTAAGATAAGAGTCAAAAAAATGTAAGAGGAAATCAGTAACTTATAGTTAGAATGGCACGAGGCTCAAAGACTAACCTCTGAGAACATCATGAAGTTACCTACACAGGTAGCAACCAGCACAAAGTTTTTTCAAGTAAGAAAGTATCAGTGTAGCCTACTAATGCAGACAAAAAGGGTTTGTGTTCTCAGCAGGTTCCGGTATGGTTTTGCTGGTGATTGTATTTAAGATATCACCACTTTTGTATTCACCTTATGTTAAATGAAATGCAGGCTGCTGTACCTCAGATTCTCTTTGCAACCTGAGTTACTTTGACCTATAATGAGGTACATCACATATACATGCTTCCCACATTTACCACTAATTTACTTCACCATAACTAATTTTTTTAAAAACTTCATTCTTTTGAACTTTAAAACTGACCGCTGCGAGTACTTCTCACCTTGTTCTCGTGATCGCCAGCATCTGCTGCATCTTCCTTTGACGTAAATCGATCCACGCTGCTATCAGAGGGCTGCCTACTATGGCTCATGGTTTTCAGCAGTTGAGACTGAAGAGCTTTAGAAAAAGACAATTCATGAAATACCATTTGAGATGCAAACTAAAAGCACTTTAATTAAACTTAATTATACAAACATGAAAAATAAATTAGCAGTGATCAAAACAAGTGATTGATCACAAGTGTTGAAATATATTCCTTATTTTACGTATCCATCTGGTTACTTGTTTTTCACATCTGTTACATGAGTCTTCACTCCCTTGGAAGTGCAGATGCACCTGAACACCTGCCTTAATGGTGTCCACCAGTCTGACCCACCCCTGCATTTATCAACATACCAAGAGAGGAATTTCTGAAGGACTCCGATGAATCATCTTGGAGAATATTTGCAGCTTCATCTTCCTCATCCTGTAGCTGCCCAATTTGCATTCCAGAATACTGTCCCTCAGCACCCTCCAAAACCTGCACAGTACAAGGACAGGACTTAAAATAACTTATCTTTACACAGAGTAATACATTTGAAACATGCAGTGTTAGTAATCTAGAAATAGTCTCAAAGCAAATATGAGCCTGATAAATATTAGTATCCAGCTGGCATGTAAGCCCCAAAGCACTTCCCCTCCTCCTGAAGCTCTGGGGCTACTGGAGGTCATAACTCCATCTGAGAGTCTCCCAGCTGAGCCATGAACTTGGCTACCAACAGGAACAAAGTAAAACACTCAGTCCATTGCTCTCCTGCAGCTCCCCTTGCTCCCTCATCACAAATGTCTTTCTCTCAGCAGTTACAAATCACAACACCTTTACTGCCACAAACCGAACTTGGTCCTTGCAGTTAAACTCTCCTATAACCTTACTTGTCCTGGATATGTGAAGTCAAACTGAGAACACACCGTGTAGGACAAGAAAGGACAAATAAATTTTAACTATTTTAGTTTCTTCATTCAAAACCAGAGACTATTAAGAGACTCATTTGGAAGAGAGTTTGAACCTTGGAGCCAAGGGATTATATAGGCAGTAAGTATATGGAAAAATAACCATAAAAATTAATCATAACGATCAATAACAGTAAAGTAAAAAAACCAATTTCATTAATTTTATCAGAGAACAGGACACTTCTTCAGTTATTCCTGTCTTTACAAGCACCTGGAATTTGCTCATTAAAAAGCCTGTATGTCAGTAATTGGAAAACTACTTAGTCTGTCAATTACAAAAGGATAATTTTACATGTAATTACTGCTTGTAAACAGTATGCCAACTGACATATGGAACAGTCTGAACTTGCATAAACACATTGTGCCAATAAACACCTTGTCAATAAATGCCTGCTCACTTCAGCCTCTGCACTGCCTTCATTTAATCTGGAGAGCAATTACCACCACTCCTTTGGTTCTTGAATCCTCATACTTGCAGAAGTATTTGCTTAGCATGATTATAAATTTACTAATTTTTTTAGTGCTAAGAGGCTATTACTTTTCCAAATTACTATCAGAAAACTAGAGTCAAAAGCTCAATAATGTTTGAAAAAGTCTTAAGACGTTCTAAATTTTCCCCCTTTTGGATTTTCTGCTCTGGCTCTCAGTAATTGTATTTTTGCTGTTTTTATTAAAACCTCACAATAAACTTGCCCAGGAGAGACAAACGTCTTAAAATAAATACACAGTATGCACATTTTAGGTGTTTATTAGATATGTAACTGCTACATTTGTAAATCATGCAGTATTTGCCCATTATAGGAGAATTCCTCAAGATGGAATAAAAAGGGAAAAAAAAAAAAAATGAGTTGTGCTGCCAAGTGTAAAAGCACAAGCAGAAGGCAGTGTGAAGCATTGTGTCCCAAAACCATTCCTTTATCATTCCAAATAAACTGTTCACCCTTTAACACTTCCATTAACCCTCCTGCACCAAAACAATTATTAGCATATCTATACAAAATTAAGGATATACTACTAAGAGAATATGTCAAGACTCCGTTATTGCCATTCTTTCAGTGAGCAAAATCTGTAATGCCTTCACATAACCTACCCAGAGAACACACTGATTACAGCTTTGTAGTTTTTCATTATTGCTGAAGTGAAAGTGTTAAAAGGAGGTCAAGCTCTCCAATAGAGGTGTGAGGTGCTGACCTTTCCACTGTTACTAGCTGAGGATTGAAAAGTAGAAGAGGAGTAAGGAGATGAATCCAAGTCTGGGCCCTCCATGGAAGAGCTCTGAGACATGTCGGGCCCCTCAGTAGAAGGAGATCCCCCCTCTGCCCGCTGCACACTTACAATTTCAGAACTGTCCGAAGGGGTTACAGCAGAGTCTGGACCTTCTGTAGTAGTCTGAGAGCTATCACTAATTGGTGAGGAAGCCTGAGTGCCATCATTCAAATCCATAGTGGCATCTGACTGGACAGCACTGATCTGGCTGGAGCTTCGACTGAGCACTTCATCATCTTCCCCTTCAGTGGCTGTGCTTGTCAGATCACAGCTTGCCAGGTCCACGGAGTCTGACTGCAGTGTATGCTGGGAACGGGGCTGCTCCGTGATGATGTCGTGTCCCGTGGGATCAGCAGCTGAGCTCCCCACAGACCCAGCTGTCGACACACCTGACGAAGAAGCCAGTTCACTGGTTATCTCACCCTTCACAGAAGCTGCAAAACACAGGCATTTATGAGTCAATCCACTGTTTGAATTTGTGTTTCACTCTCAACAGGAACACACAGGCTAAGCCACATATTAAACTAAGGCTAAGGAAAGTGTGTAATAGAACAGTTAAACCATAGGTAGGGAAACAGTCATCTTATAAAGATGCCACCCCATCTCTACCAGTAACTCCCACCAGCAGTATATATGATTTCAGTTTTGCTTACCATGTGTTTTGAATGCCCATACACTTCCTCACCACCATAACACATCACTTACATATTTTGCATAGAGCCATAACAGAATATATTTGCTGACTGCACTGTTGAGAGAAAGGCAGGTACCTGCAAATGATGCAGTGCTGACATCAGATCGGGTTTCAGAATCGTCATCCAAGCCCTCTTCTTCACCAAGAAGTACTTTACCTGAGAAGTGATATAAGAAAAACCTTCAGTTTTCAAAAATTATAGTCAGCATGAAATGTTGAACAGTTGAAGTCAGATGTGAAACCTATTTTTTAAAAAGTTTATCCAAATAATTTTTCATAGCTATGACAGGTAACACATGAAAGGAAGAAGGGAATGAATAAAGTGCACATCCAGTCCTTCACTAACTCATCAGGAAAGAAACAGGCAGCAGTGATAAGGAAACAGTTAAGTAATTTCATTTACCAGTGCAACCATTCAGGAAACTACCTACAACCTTATTACTTCTAGTTTGTTTTTGTGGACTACATTTAGAATCCCACTAATTTCATCAAGTACGTGCCATTCCTAAGGACTGGACACCTAACATATGGATGTCTACCCTCAACTCTGAAGGGCATTAAAGCACCACAAGTAATTGAATAAATAACCTTTTCCTCCTTAAGGCTACAAAAATTGTCAAAGGCTGCTTGGAACTCCAAAGATAACAGAATGGAAAAAGCCCAGGGTGCAGAGCAGTGCAGACTAGAAGAAGAAACCAACACAGGTGGGACAGGGTTACGAACCCTGAACAACCATTGAGAGCTAAGGATTACTAAGGCAAAAAAATCTTCAGAGATGCTTTTGCCACAAGAAACTTGAGAACCACTTCTAACATAACCCAACCACCACAGAGCTCTCTTACTCACAGAGCATTATCTACTTAAATTACAGGCAGTGGAAAGACAAAGATACCTGCAGATGCACACTGCCTGGAAGGCAACCAAGGACACAACTGCACTGGAAAGTCTGTCCATGGGACAGCACATGGAGTGCAGAGTGTCCATGGGACAGCACATGGAGTGCAGAGTGTCCATGGGACAGCACATGGAGTGCAGAGGGAGCTGCTAAGCCCATCCTTCTGGATGCTGCAAGCCCCTTGCTGAGACAGAAGGATTCACAGTAACTGCTGTGAGAAGGACCATTTTGCTTAGACTACCAAGCTGCACTGGTAGTCTAAGACTGATAATGCAAGAAACTAATGTTTGGATAACTCTGGGTGAATACCTTTGCACCTTATTCAAGTTAACTGTCAGGAAAAAAAGCATTAATACATTTTTGTATTAATTTCTTTTTCTCCACTACTTTCTTAAGTAGGAGTACCATGGTAGAACTATCTTCCTCTGAAAGGCATGATTTATGATACTCAAGCCTGTAAGGAAGGCAGAAAAATAAACACAGCATTTCCATACACTGTCTATGTGAAGTGACAGTAATTGAGAACGACACACTCCTATGAATGAGTAAAATCCTCCTGTGAGTTCCCAACATAAAGCAAAAAATATATTCTCCTCTATTGTTTTTCACATTTACATCCATTTCACTGAAGCAAACCAGGATGTTCTTCTACTTTCCATGGCTGACCACCTCTAAAAGTAAGTGAAAGAATAAGAACACTGAAAAACAGTCATTAGGCACATTAGGTTTCATATGCTTAAATGCACTAAATGAGTATATAACACATGCAGCAGGGTACTTCTCTATTTGATAAGAAAAAAATTCAGTTAAGTTGCTTTCAAAACATAAGCTTCGATTTCAAAAGGAATTTTCAGCCTTTTTTGCAAATAATCTTCTGAAGTTGAAACATAAACAAACCAGTGCAGGCCAGCTGCTCAGAACTGAAGATGATCTGATGCAGCAAGATTGCAAAGATGTGAAACAGATTTCTGTAGATCAGCCTCATTTACACCCCTACACATAAAGGAGCATTATAGCTTGAGAAGCCCCATCCATATGACTGCAAAATGACTCCAAGGAGGAAGTGGGAATAGGCTTGGATGTTCCCTCCTTTCTACAAGAGAGTAGCAGGAAATGAACAATTTGCAATTTGAAAATAAACCTGTACAAGGCACAAAATTGTGCAGGGATTTCTTCAAACTGATTATGCCATTGTTTACACCACCATATCTTCACACCATAATCTTGAAAAAGGATGAAAGCTGATGACTCATACATGTTTTCTCACCAAGCAAAAGGTTAGTGTCTTAGCAATTACTTTAATTGAATTTACACTATTAGTAATACTGAAGACTACCAACAAGACAAAGAACCTAAATGATAATTTACCATTTTTTATTTACATGTGATACGCGTCATTATTCCAATTTGTTGCATTCTGTCTCACCTTTGGATGCTGCAGCAATATCTACTTTCAGACACCCATTCATTCAATCTGTCCTTTCTAAACTAGAAATGATAACTGCATCTGTAAGCACCATTTTATTCAGTTTTAACCACTGCTTCACATTTTAGTAAACTCTTAAAGCATAAAGATAAGATTATTTAAGCATTATGAAATTCCTTGAACATAAAGACTGAAGGACATATTTGAAAAAAGTATAAGCTGATATGGTCTTTCAAGTTCATATAATTTCATTTAGTTTTAAACTACTTTTCCTTGAAGTTTTTCTCTTCATCATTGCACATCTCTTGCTTACTGATGCTTGCAGTGACTGCACTACACACAAAGTTTCACTGCAGTAGCAACATTTTGCTCACCTAATGCAGGTCATGAAAGTGCTACACAGCTGTACCTAGACAGATTCTGTCATAGTGGTATGACTGGTTTTAATCAAAGTGTAAACATACAGTAAGTACTTTCATGCAAAAATTGGGAAAAGAATACTTCAGAGCAAACTGTATTCTTTAAAATCCTGCTAAATTAATTACCTATTGAAGAAAGAAATTAAAATATACACAGCAAGACAAAAATGTATAGAATTAATCATCAAGAACAGAAAAAGAAATAAAAAAGCATCATATTGAAGCATGCAAACACACATGCATTAGTGAATTACAGAGAAAAAGACAGGCCTAAGAAAACCAATTAAGTTACCTATTTTGCAAGTTACATTAATGGCTAAGTATTACCATGAAAAAGAAGAATGCCCTGTTCAGAGAGATTTTTCCATGTGCTCTTAAGAAGTTAAAACTGCATCAATAATCATCAACATAACTTTGCCAGTGAAAAATAAAATACAGCAAAAATAAAATTATATTGCTTTAAATGATTTTAGAATATCTTGATTGCAATATCAGAAATTGCATCAGAATTCTTTCATTACTTATAATGAGAAAGCTCAGCTGATAACACAGGCAATTGTGAATGAAGACCCAAGTTCAGCAAGACAATGAAGAGGGAAAGGGGGGGAAAAAAAAACCCCAAAAAAATCAGGAAGGAATGCAATTAAAGATTTGTTTTCAAAAATAATCACCTTTATGCTTTCTTGCAAGAACAGGGCTGCATGAAGACCCCCCTCCAGCTGCAAATCACAGAAAGTAACACATCAGGGCAAAGACAGAGCTAATGAAATCATGAAGGAATTCTACTAGCCACGCATGGGAAACAAAAAAACAAAAAGAAAAAGAAATCTAAACAAAAACCAAAGCCAGGTAGAAATAGCAAACTTGTTGCTTTTGAAGTCCAAGGCTTTTTGATCATTCACCACCAAATTACTTGTAACATGCTGTGCCATTTGTGCGTAGTCTGCTTTCAGAAAGGCGTTCCGAATTTCCCTGCTATGATTGCTTCCAGCTAATAATTTACCTTCCAGAAGCAGCAATATTGGCTGACCCATTAGTTCAATACAGACTCCTTACAAAAATCCAGTCAGAGACTGATTCTTTTGAAACAGGTATGTAGCAGTTAAGAGAAGTTCAAGAACATGCACTCCATAGATAAGAAAGCTGGTAACTGATTTTAATAGTTAAGGATAAGCTTAAGTCATGCTTTAATTTCATGCTGGTTTTGGTATAAAGCAAGGAGCTCTCATTTAATACAAATTCTTGTTATGAATCACAGTTGTCAGATGATTGGTAAGAACAACATTCATTTTGTGAGGTAAAAAAAAGTCACCGTATTCAACTCGCTTTGTGTAACAAAAAAAAAATCATCAAAACAAACTGTAAAAGAAAAAACCTCTGAAGCTTGTCATTAATCAATGAATGTATATCCACTTAAAACACAGAGTGAAAGAACTTCTACTGTACCTGGGAAAAAAGAATGCCATGCATAGCTTCATACATTTAATTTAACCTTCATGCTTTTGCTAACACTGAGAATTAGAGCTGATGATGTATGTTAATTTCCTTTTACTCCAACTACCAAAAGCAGAGCTTACCTATCAGTTCCACTATGCTCCCACTGCGGCTCCTGCTGGCAGGTTCATCCTTGGGTACACTGACCTGAGCAATGCCCCCACAGGCGGTCAGGGCATGGAGCAGTTCAGGGGGGGGTGTTCTAAACAGCTGCTGGAGCAATTCTAAAGCTCCAGTCACGACATTATGGTCCTGATGCTGGGTATAGTGCAGAGTCAGTTCATAAACCTGAAAGCCAGCAGAGTACTGGAATAAGTCTCTATGAAGACAGAACATATTATGTGTCATATCCCATACAATGTCAAATTTCAGCAATGAATTAAGAATAACTGATGCTTGGTATATCTGATCTACCACAATCCTTCAAGGGGGAGATGTCAATCAATTGTAGCCACTTAACTGCCTTTTTGGTAGAAGTCTGTTTTTTCTTTTTTTATTGTTATAGAAGGAAGAATCACATCAAAGGCACCATAAGAACTTTTTAGCTCCTTTGGGCACACCTGAAAAGTACTGCTGATTCATTTTTCTGGGATTTCTGGTCATTACTTACCAATAATTCCTGTCACTGGACCAACTATCATTTATCAAGATAAATGGGAATTTGAGAATTCAGAGTGCTCAGTATCAGACTAATGCAGGATCAAGATTTACTTATTTTCCTCCCAATCAGCACTCTTCAGGTAAGGGTTATTATTCGTATTTTACCTGTATAAGTTGTTCTGGTGAAGGTGAAATCTCTGTTTCTTTCCTTGTTACACCAAAACTGCCTTTCAGGCTGGTATCTTTTACTTGTTGTTGCAATAAAGGTATGAGATACCTCAGTGTAAGTAAAACACCCAGAATTAAAAGAGTAGGACGATCATCTTCTACAGGAACCAACAAGCCTGAGGGGAGAAATGAAGTGGCCAAATAACTTACTGATTTACTGACAGCAGTCAGTTTCAACACAAATGTTATTTTTCATGTAGTGCATATAATACCTTCTTTAAATAAAAAACCAACAAAACAGACCAAAACCTAGCAGCTACTTAAGAGTGCTTTCCAAGTGCAGAAACATTTAAAAATATGTATTTTATTACTACTGACAATCAATTAAGCAACATGGGAGAATGATCAGAGGACCCTGTCTCACCTTCCTTGTTTCCTACCTCTTTTTATTCCATAAAAACATAAATTATATTTTTTGTAATAGATGATGCTTTCACCAAATGATCTAGACTCTCTTGCTCCTCTCACCTGCCTCTTCTCTCCACTTGACAGCTTACACCCAAGTGTAATTGCCTTGCTCACAGATGCACTACTATCCTAATAGAAGATATCTGCACTTTGCCATGTTTTGGGAACTTTCTTCCATATCACAATTAACCCTGAAGCATATTACAAACTAATAAAAGTTCTGGAAGGAAACACAACTTTCTATCCAGGAACGAGAAAAAAAAAATCAGAATCAATTCTTAGAGCTCCCATTTGTGTTTCTGTTTGAATTCTGCATTATTGCTAAAGACATTATCACACATCACTTTCCAGGGAGGAAAGTCACAATGTTGCATTTGAATTTTTCACACTTCTTGAAAGCTGCAAGGCTAACAGGGTAACACCTTATGTATCTGTTGGTCTTCCTTATCTCTCTTTTGCAATACAGTCTACATAGTAAAGAACCCTTGTCAATGACAAAATTTAGGCAAGTTTCCACTGCAACCCAGCGATGCCTCTCATTATGAGCTGCAAAACAACCCAATGAGCATGCAGACTTCCCAGCTGAAGAGATATGGAAGCAATACCTGATACAAAGTTGTATGCTTTAAGTAAAAACCCCTCCATTTCTGCTCCAAGTTAGAACAGATATCTATGTGTTGGTCCTTCTAAGAAAGGTCACAGGGCATGTGGTCATGGCCCAGAGCACAAGAGGGTACCCTCCACCTCAGCCCTGCTGCACCAGCAGCCAAGCTGATGAACCATGCAAGGCTCAGACTCCTGATACTGTGAAAGTTCACCCAGAATCCTTAGACCTCCTCATTTTCCAACAAGCTACTTGCTTCTCAAGCCTCAGCTACTTCTGTTCAATATTACTTACTAATCACAGCACAGAGAGACTATTAATTTTAGAACTACCTTCTTCTGACTTAACACCACAGATAAAGTACCAGCAGAGTAACTGGTAGTCTAAGCATCCTTCCTTTACCTGAAAACCTTTCACATATGCAAAATGATACATATACTTACATGGAAAAACATGCAAGGTTACTTACACATAAAGCTAATTAATTTTTTTGCTCTGAATCTTACCTAAAAGCACATTCAATAACCAGGCATAAAAATACTGCGTTCTTCGTGAATGTTGACAGATGCTTACTGCTGATCCTGCTGCTGTTCGACGGATAGTGGGGGAACTGGACTTAAGATTAGCTATGAAAGCCTTCAACAAAACCTGAAAACAAAGACACCTTATTTAACTTTTTATCAGAAGTGAACTAAGAAGCCAGCAAATGTATTTTTCATTTATTCAAAGCATTCAAGCAAAGGCAACTGCTGCCTTAATTCAGACATGCAGCTTTAACACTGCTTTCTGTCCTCTCTGCCAGGTAATGCTGGTAACTCCCCATGCTTTGGGATACAGCAGGGAGCACTAACAGGGTAAAGAAAGGTACCTTAATCTCATTGTCGTTTGCAAAGTTGCCAAAGGCTGCCATGATTTTGGGTATTGCCGCAGCCAGCGTCTCCTGCACCGACTCTTCGGGCCTCTTACTGATCCGTGTTAGACAGGGCAAAAGGTTCACCAAGTATGGCCTGAGTATGGCACAGGAGAAAAACTAACCTGAGATCAGAATAACTGTACCCTTCGAAGGATTTTTAATTCATACTCCAGTTATGGGGTATTACTAAATCATACAAAAGTGTACCTGCTAGCTACACAGAATGTAGGAAAAAAGGAGGATCTTCAGAATGCAAGAGAAGAATACACTTAAAAAATACAAGTCATTATCTTCACAAGCTTTTCCCCCTTACAGTAATGCAGAGCACAGAACTAAAACTCCATTAAAAAAACACACTGATAAAATAAAATTCAGAGAGAATAAGGTGATAGCAATTCCTCTAACCTCCTAATTACATACTTAAAACTTCCTAACAGTAATGTTTTGTTAACATTTGTATTTCTTTAAAGGTTCTTTGGAAAGTTCATTATTAGAATGTGTTTACCTGCACTTTTGAGGCCGAACTAGATGGGCAAGCTCAGCAAATCTCCAGAGTGCAGCACGCAGACTTCTTGAAGCACCATTCTAGACAGAGCATATAACTATCACATTTCATCATGCAAAATCATTTCCTACAAAAAGCTGCCTATAATATGCAATATACAATAGTGTATATTTTACTTGAACAGATAAAAATATAAGGTGTCTGGAAATCATACATTTTCCTTAGCCAAAAGGAAGTCAAGTCAGTTCCATGACTACCTTCATTTTTCTAGCTAGTATTAGGAGTTTTCTGAGTAATCCAAAATGAATAAGGAACATCACAAAAGAAAAGGAAGTGTCTGAGATCTCTGCTCTGCTGAAATCTGCTTAAAATATCACAGAGAATGGCATCAGCCAACAAAGAAACACTGATGATATATACGAGAGTCTGAAAATCACTGAACACTTGCAGAGATATAAATATAGCATAAAATTGACAGCAGTGAAGATATGCAAATAAACAACATTCAATTTCTGAGTGCACCAAAGGAAAAATCAACATATTGATCTGTAGCACTTCATAATGGACTGACTGCAGAAGTTTAGTATCTATTTGCCTGGACTGACACCTTCAGTTGAGCACCTGACTTGAAGTAGAATGCCCTTAGTGTCTAGGGATGCAGTAGAACTCCTTAGTGTTGTTGGAAATACAGAAAACTATGGAAGTCAACAGATGCCTAGGAGGGTGTCAACCTAATGTAGTTCAAACCCAACCAAAATGCTTCTCAAAATGAGTCCCCTGAAGACAAAGCTGAGATGTTTAAAAACCATCATTTCTTTAATAGTTTCTTCAGCTGGTATTATCAAAGGCTTGCGACCTTGTTAACATGACAAATAAAAAAGACTTGCATCTGAATTACAGAACCTGCATTTCTCAGGTTCATAGCAAAACAACAAGTTCTGGCATGGCTTCTGAAGTGATCCTGATGCACAAACAAAATTCAGGCTGCTGGGTGCTCCTGTTGCACATGCTACCATACTCTCAGCTGTCATGAACCCAAGAGTACCTTTCAAGAAGTACACGCCAACTGAACAACAAAATATTTCCTCCTACACCTGATTATAAATGTGCAGAAACTTCAGAGCAATTTATATGTTGGCTGTTTTCTGTTAATTAGATAATGTCCATTTCCACACCCTCAAAAATACTGCATGACATTAAGGTAGTGCAGTAAGAGATACAGAGTATAGTAAAGAGATTCATACACAGCCCTACATCTAACAGAAGAAAAGCTATGCACATTGGTTTTGTGACTTATCTCCTAGACTTCTATTATTCCCACCCAAAACAAAAAAAAAAAAAACAGTATCATTACTGTCTGACAACACCTATATTTTCTGTCTAGACAAGCCTGACTATATGTTTATAGATGCAAGAGACAAAATTTCAGTGACACTGTCCTAAACATAGCATTTCTCTTCTGCAGCCACAAATTTCAAAAAGGTTATTACTAAATTTTTTCCTGTAGACATAATTAAATTGTAGCTTTTGATACCCAGAGAGATGCTTCAGTATTTTTCCCTCTGCCTCTGTAAGAAGCTGTAAGTACACACCATACAATCATAAAGTAGTTGTATCAGGTTACTTCAAGCCTTAATTCTCCATGAGGTTGTGTCAGTTAAGAATGTCACTGTCCTCCACCTACTTTTCATCACCCTTCTGGTTTGAGCTATTCTTTCCAGCTTAGTCAGTAGAGCAAACATCATGAATATGCCTTATTCCTTTGGGTGGGAAGTCACTAAGGTTAACTCAAACTGCTGTTCAAACCAAACACACATTTTCTGCTATGTAAGCTTTCAGGAGTGGTTAAATCAAAAGAATGGGGACAACAGTGAGGAATGCAGTAAAATAATACATTAGAACAGACACAAATCCTACTAAAATGAAGCTTTGACCTTGATCTTAAAAGACAAGCTACTAATTTACACTAATGCTACATTCCAATACACTAGAACACATACAAAATATCATATTTCAGAAGAACATGAAAGAAAAATCACTCACCTTTTTAATCTCTTTATACAGTTCCAACTGTAACCTGGGAAGATTGGAATCCATCAAAGCCTGCAATACAATGCATTGAGAACATACTGTATCAGAGGGGAGATGCTTTACAGGAAAAATGTTACACTTGCAGTAAAACAGCTTCAAACAAGGAACAGAACTATCTAATGGTCCCTATATTTGATGTATAACTAAGAAAGTGATAAATACTGAGAAGAGATCTTTATCCTTCACACAAAAGTGGACAAACTCCACAAATTCTAATAGTTATTTGCAGTTAATATTGACTGTTTTACCAACTCTACCTGCAAAAGACAATGAGAACAGCCTACAAGCAAGCAAATTATGCTTTCTGGCAATCAGCAGGAAGAGGTACTCATGAACAGAATATTAAAACACAAGAATAGCATTCAGAAGCAGCAAAAGGCATTCCCTGCTATACTCCCCCACTGTCAACTAGGCTCCTACTACTTCTCAAACTGAAGCTGTATCTGTACCATTACCTTTAACAGTCCCTGAAAACCCTTTGTTTCATTCATCAGCCTATTTTCTGCATCCAGTGAGTACACACACAAGGAGTTGTGTCACATCCCAGGATCCAATCAAGCATACAGCAACAAAGCATGCACTGTAGTTCAAACCTGCAGCCTGGCTAAAACCCAGCGGACATGAAATGAAAATAAGCACAGAGAAGTAGTAATTTGCTGTTCACCCTAACTTCATCATTCTCTACTTTACAAAATATCAGAAGCTAAGAAGATAGGAAAATATAATCTCTTCATACAGAACAATTTAGAGATGTACGGTTACGCTTCCTCCACCATTTTTTTCTCTAGTGCATACTACAAGTTATGAACATTTCCACCAGCTCTTTCTCTGATAAGACCTTCATACAATGTGAAAGTGCCTACATTGTGGATTCATACAGTGCTACAAGGTTTAGTATTTAATTTTTTATTACTTGTCCAATAACTAATTACTAATTTTCTAACTGCCTTCCTGACCACCATCAAACCCACATCTTCACAGGATTACTCATGATGACTACAAAATCTGATGGCACCCACTGAGCTAGAAGCCACAAGTGCTTAAGCACAGTCAGTGGAGAGCCTGTGGCTCCTTCAGAGCATGATCTCCCCAGCCTAAAACTGTGTGCTCCAAAATTCCATTTCCCCCAATTACACCAGCTGTCACAATACAATGGCATTGCCTTTCCCAGAAAAATCTTACTTGGGTTGTATCTTTGCATTACCATAAGCACCTCAACTTATGACTGCAGGTGCCTAGACAAGAGCAGGCAGGATTTACTTCACAAAACTTCAGTTTATATGAGAAGTTCACTGCCTCTATATATATACACACATATGAGGGTATTGAGCAACACAAAAAGGCACCAGCTACTCCTTGGCTTCAAGGCTAAGTTGTCCTTACAACACATCCAACTGGAGGAACTCTTTTTGTTAGTGCATAGCTGTATTTTTAGTAAGCTAGAATCTATAATGTCATCCCAATTGGAAAAAAGCATAGTCAGCTCTAAATTACTATAATAAATTCCAATTACTGAGACCAACTGTATTGCAATCTGTGTGAACAGTCCCACCAGTACCATAAGCACAGAGAATACCACAACATCCTGCATCAGCTTCAGACAGCTTGACCTTACCCACAGAAACCTGCCAAGTCCCAACTCAGTATTTTTTCTTTTGAAGGCATCACCAAGGTTATTTAAATTTTGAGCCATTTATGCTGTCTTTGAGGCTCTCACAGGTAAGAGTAGAGATACTTGAAGATGACTTACAGAGTGTTTATCTAAAGTTATGTGCTCAGCCTTGTCTGCACAGAAGACTTAGCTTTCTAGTTATAGTGATGAGCATAAACTCCAGACAGACACACAGTTACACAAGTAATGCTTACATCTGTGGTCTTTTATTTCAAGAGAAGTTACAAAGCATCACACTAGCAAAAGAATTAGCCTCTAAACATACTGAGATACTAAAAAAGGCTGAACTTTGACTAAAATGCAAGCTTAGGGGCACAACACCTCTGTTCTACTTACCACAAGCACCACTGGTACTTGCACAACCAAAAATACAACTGGACATCTTTCTGTTTCTGCATTTATACACAAGTGTCTGCCTAAGTTACCAAACTGCTTCCACACAACATAAAGCATAGAAACAGAATACAAAGTACACTTAACTTCCACAACACTCTGATACATCCATGTGTGTGGAATATCACAACTGTTACCACTTGAGAGATGAGACCAACTGGCAAGCTTAATGGCTGATAGAAGATGCCATCATTTAAAACCACTTGAATCTTGAAAACAAAACAAACTACCATAGAAACATTTGGGAAAAAATTATGTTTTTCAAGTTACCCTGAAACTTGAGGGAGATACCAGGGAACAACAAAATTAAACAGATTAGAGAATTAACGAGGTAAATTTTAGATCAAGCCTAGGTAAGTGTTTTGTGGAAAGTAGGAAATAAGCTTACATTCTTTAGAACTGTTTCAGAGCAGCTTTAAAAGCAAACTGAGTTAAATAATAATAATAATAAATAATAATATCATAGAGTGCTCCCCCTCACACAGAAAAACATACAAATCAAAGGTAAGTGCTAAGCTAAGTGCTATTGGGTGAAACAGAAAAGAGGAATTTGCACATCCTCATTCCCTATCATTATGGAACACACTACACAATCTGTAAGCTTTCTCCACACAACTTTCAGCCACAAGCTCAATCTCCAAAACTTAATTAATTCAGATACCAATGTTCAGTTTTCTTGCTTCTACACACCCCTTCACATGAAAGAACATTATTATTTGCATATGTCTAAAGCACTTAAACTTCACCTCAACTAGATCATTTATGTAGTTACATAACAGTGTCTTAAAGTTCAAGTATTTTGAAAAAAAAAAAAAACATAAAAAAGGGAAGTGAAGACAAGTCTTTTCTGGAAGCAGCAGCTTCCACAAATTACTCAAAAGGTTCATTTTAAAATATTTTGAATCAAGATTTAAACCTTGCATGACCTCCTATGAATGCCCATCTGCTGTTCTCCAACAAGCTCTTCATTCTGGATCACAGCAGGGGAATAAACAATCTCCAGAACACCATATTTATTCTAATTACTGCCTGAAATCCCCTCCTCCAAGTCTCAGCAAACCACACTACCTTTCAATCAGTTTTTAAATAATATTTTTACCTTTCCTCATGCTAAGTGTCTTTCTGTTTACAGAACAATAATAGGAGTATTCCTCCCACACAACAAGATGATTTCAGAAAAGCCCACATTCCTGTTTTGGTTAACTTGAAGAGAACAAAGTTAATGAACAATTGAAGACAAGAATAGATGAGAACAATGAATTACATAAGACAAGTTAAAGTTAAATATGTTGATCTGGGCATAAAAGCCTCTCCTAAGAGAGAAAGAGCATATACAGAATTTAGTAAAGAAGCTTACTTAGCCTTTCACACTATGAAATATTATCAACAGTAAGAAACACAACTAAGAGAATATCAGTGCAAATTCAGAGAGGACACTGCATCAAGAAGACACAAAATCTGGTAGTAAAAGCTCTTACTTTAATAACTTTATTAAGGCATTCATCTGCAACCATCCGAACATCAGATTCTGCATCCTCACTGCAGAGCAGAAAGAGCTCCATAGCAATGCCCAGCAGTTTCTGAAATTCTGGGGAATTTCTAAATAAACAAACATTAGAAAATCACAATGTACACTGTGAAAATTATGGTTTTGAAAGGATTTTATAATTCAACCACATATATACTATACACACATATACAAGAGAAGACATTCATGTACTAAAGCACTCATTAGGAGTTGGAAGATCATCTCCCAACTCTTTCCTACATAACCTGATAAGGTATTGACCTTTGTGCCTAAGTTTCTCTGTCTGCCTTAGAAGGGAAGTGCCCACTCCATCAACAGGTAAACAAAAGTCCTTCTTAGATTCTGAGTTGGTTAAAAAAAATCCATGCCATTTCAGTTTTAAATAGAAGCTCAGCATTTAAAATGAGCCATTATAAGGAATCCTCCTAATCCAACTAACACTCCAAAGTTGTTATTCATCATAATGAATTAAAGACATTAATCAATAATCAATAAATTGAAGACATTGCCTTACCTTAGCGACTGAGCAACTATGTTTTCACATATTGTTAGACAATGATTCACTCGATCTTTCTTGGTAGCTGAAAGTTCTTTCTTTCTGTAGAAAGAGCACAATGATAATGAGTGTGAGACAAAAATTCAAAAGTGACCATTCAAACACTATTGCTAGAGTAGTGTCTCATCATTATACAAGAAAAAGATGCATTTGCACTTTCTGGTCACTCCATAAGCAGCTGTACACCAACTACCTGCAGACCCAGGACTTCATCTGCAGCTGCTGCAGAGAGCACACGGGCATACAAGCAAAGGAGAAATATAAACTTAGAAAAAGAATGAAGAATGAATCATTTAACAGGGAATAACACATTAATTCCATAACTTTCACTGAGAAAATGCTTGGGAATGAAAACTGAAGAATAAAGAAGAGTAAAGGGAAAGGATGGAAAGAATGAGGCAGCCCTAGAACAAAGCAAAAATGAAAGAAAGTGATAGAAATGAAAAGGTTGGTAAAAATAAGCCATGAGTACAAAAACCAGCTCTTTTAAAAAAGACCCTCCTCCCACAGAGTATCACCTTAGATGTTTTTTGTCTGCCAATGTCTTTAAACTTCGAGTTCTCTTAAATGGACCATTTTGCATCTGAACTGCAAAGGATGGCAAAGCAATGCTATCATACACTGCATTCCTCCAAAAGTAATCACAGAAACAGCAAAGGCCAAGGCACGCTGTGCCCTGTGAGAGTAACACTCCTACAGAAACTCTTGGTGAGGCCCAGGAAGGCCAAGCTGAGTGGACAATAAAGAGAACTAAATGCACAGAAACAAAGAATGTGTATCTACAACCAACTGAGAGCACGTTATGAAAAGCTTCTCCTTTGCAAAATGCATTTAACATTCACTTCAACATGATACAAGCTCTTGGAATAGCAGCTCTTCCCTGCTCCACTCCCAAAAAAGAACTGAAAAAGAGAGCGAGACAGACTCCCAACTCTGACTGTGAAATTTTATTTAAGTGTGCAGTCTCTCCTACTCCTAACTTTACTGACACAGAATCACTTCTAGGAAAGCAGATGTTACTTTTAAATAATTAACCAGTAGCAACACTGGAGCAAAACCACCCACCCAAAGGTATCTCTCCTGAGTCTGTTTCACAATAAAGAATTACCAGCTTCTTCACTCACATTCATAGAGAACATTCCCTTTTGTTTTCCAAGTGAAAATCGATCATTTTTAGTATTCAATTCTCTCAGTAAAAAATAGCAAAAAACCATTAAATAGCAAAACAGTGTTTCTGAACTTGAGCTACATTAATAGCAGTAACACAACAGCAAGTAGCCAATAAGCACATTAAATTCAGCTAACTCAAAATAAGTGTTAGGCAAGTATTTTTAAAGAACTACACTGCATTATTCAGGAACTTCAGTTCAAATAGTAGAGGTTTTGAAAAAAAATCACTCTTTGCCAGTATCCCTGTCCCTTTTCATCCACCACACTGGAACTGAGGGGTTCAAAAGTCCATCTTCCCAAGATTTCAGTTTTTCTCACAAAGAAAATCTCATCTCACCCCAGAAATACTTTCTACTTTCAGAAGTTTAAGGAATAGCTCTGAACAAAGCCATTTTTTTGTTATAGTTCGGCCGTGTTTTATTTACACAAGCTAAACAGCAAAGAGGATCTCTTCTTGGGCTTAAGACACTGACAGAATATGAGCAGACAACCTGAATTGGTTCAAGATACACAATGTCTTTCTTTCACTCCATCTTGAAAAAGTGCCAGTCTTTAGCAGCATTTCAGATCATCTCTAACACAACACCAAATACTGTCCAAGATGTCCAACTGATGTTGCAATGTCAGCACCACCGGTGAGAGCAGGCACCTCAGAAAACAATTAAATCATTTCAACTTTCATGCTAATTTTACCCAGCAATCCCAGTCTCTTATGAGCACCATTTTCAGTACATATTCAACCCCAAAATAGAACAGGCACATCTAAACTTGCCCATAAGCTCATTATTTCAGGTACAAGACATATTGAAAATACTGACAAAGCTACTTCCAGAATAAATTTCTCTATTATCTACACACAACATAGCCCTGAGCAAGGCAGGCAGGGGTGTTCAATGCTGCTCACACTAGCAGAGATCAATCTCTTGGGCAAATTTCTGCAAACAGACAGCTCCACTAACACATAATCTACACCTTGCTGAAATAAGTAACTTCAAAATTTAAAAAGGCCTGGCTACAGAAAATATAAACTTCCAAAAAAAAATTTAAAGAAATGAAAAGTGGAAGGAAAAGGCTTAATGTATATCATGTACATGCACATATTTTCTGTGCCTACAGAGGGACAGAACAGTAACAGAACAGTATCTAGAGAGAAAACACATGACTTTTTTAGTTTAAAAAAACAAAGCTCTATTCAGAAGTCTCATGAAGTCCACAGGCAAACTGCTGATGAGCATACCCAGGGGGGCAACAACAGCATCACACATTTGATGAATCAATCACACACATCTGATGAGTAACAGAAGGCAGGAGATACTGGAAGCAGCAGTTATCAGCAGGAAAGCTCCATCTCACATACAGAGGGAGTTTAATCTCCAGTGTACCTCTACAGACCAGGAAAATTAACAAACAACATAAGAAAAACAGCAAGTCCAGATAAGTTTGCCCTCTGAGTCCAGATGAGCTGACTACAGGAGATGCAGCTCACCAATGCTAATTTTTATTAGACCCTGAAATCAAGAATATGTGAAGAGCACAAAAGCTCTAAAGCTGAGCCACTGGTAAGAAAAAAAGGCCAAACCAAACGGCTCAACATTATTCTTGACAAAAATAAGAGAAACTAAAAACTATTCTTTTAATAACAAATAGAAACATGAGCAGGTCAAGAAATAAACTCAGTCCAAATATGGGAACACTGGAAACAAGGTGGAGTGACACAGGCAGTGATGGATTGTCAAATTAACTAGAACTGGTCTACTACACACCCTAGACATGGTAATGCCAAAAAATCATTAAGGAACCACTTCTGACAAGTAGGGCAATGGGCAATATCCATGCAGTTTGTGTGATCTTCAGTAATGCAAAAAATTAATGCTAGGCCTCCATATAGCACTGATCAAACCAATCTACAACCACAGCTTCAGTCAAACATAAAAGACACAGAAAAATGGAGAAGTACAGAAAAAAGCATATTGCTTGGGTGTTTGCAGTACCTTTTGCTGTAAAGGAAATGGTTGGAATCAAATGTTAAAAAAAAAAAAAAAAAGGAAAACAATTACAGTAAATGATTATTAAATTGTCAAGAGAAAATGTAAAGAATCCACTTCTGGATTTGCAAATCAAACTCTAAATTTTTCACCATACTAGTAAACCTTTAAGTCAGTGTGAGTTTTGTGATCCAAAACACAACATCCAATTTCTAACAAAATTTAAGAGTCAGAAAAAGCTAAAAATATAAGAGGGAAAATTAGTTGTCTAAGAAGAAGTGTAGAGAGAGAGCTCAAATTAAGCTTACATAGAAGGGAAAAATCCCTCAACAAGAGATAAGAAAGAGGGGACCAGAGACTGACATCTGACTGTAAGGCATAATGTAAGCATAGCACATGATTTCTTCTGATTAAAATCTCTTGAAACAGAAAAAGCTCTTATCCTTCTTGGTAAAGCCCTGGATTTGATTAATATTTTAATAAAAAAAGACAGGATATCAGTATTATCAAAAGTTCTGGAGCCGTTGTCTTACAGTAAAGTGAAGAAAGATATAGATACCTGCTGGGTAAACAACTAATTCTTTTCTGCCCAAATCTTTCTGATCATAACACATTTCCTAGCAGGAGACAGCCCTCAGTAGGATGGTAGGAACTTACTACACAGAACTACAAGAGATTCAAGGGTTATTTCCACAGAGCCAGGATAGAGACGAACACTTCTCCCCAAACACAGAGACAACTTTCCTTTCCAGTCTACTACAAACAAGAAAAAATAAATGCAGATAGTATTGTGAATTACATTCAGTATGTCACCTGCTATTTCACTAAAATTCTGGGAAGCCTCAGCAAAGGCTGCCACAATAGCTTTTCACTGGTTTTATGAGGCTCGGTGCTGTCAGTGAATTTGTACAGTTCCTGGGGGCATACAATCCCATCAGCTTTCTGAAAACAGCCTATTTTTAAACACAAAGCAAAGTCAATGAGGACAACTCCAACACTAATTTTTTAATGCTTACAGTAGAATAGGCCTAAATTTAGACCATCAAACCAAGCATAATATGCCTCAGCAAGCATCACAAATAAATAATTTTAGGGATTTTCTCTTGAAATACCTTGACCTCTCTCACCAGGAGCTTTCAAGACAGAAATCTGAACAGCACATAGGACAGACTGGTAACAGATGTTCACCCATGTCACACAAAGTACTAGCAAAAAACCTGCACCTAACAGAGCAATTAGTCCCTGCAGACCAGTAAGGCACCTAAAAACAACCAGCTCATGAAGAAGACAAGTTTTTCCTCCTATTAAGCATCAAAAGTGAGAAGATGCATTGTTATTGTTTGAGACAACACTCTCCAAAGAGAAACAGCACCAACCGTGATAATTTAGTTGGCAACCGTATCAGCCTGTGCAGCGGGAGCAGGTGGCCAAGAGCCCAGAGCCAGGGCTTCACTTCCTCTGCACACACCACAGGGACTGCCAAGTTAGAAGTTACCTGCTCCTCAACCCTTCTGCTTCTCCCTTCTCCCCAAGAGCAGGAGCAAAAGCATTAGCGTGACTCATGTCTTTATCCTGTAAAAACCTTACTGCCTTCACGGCCGCTCAATAAAGCTGGTTTTAGAGGATGCAAACGCAAGGGGCAGCACCGTGGTACTGAACAGTTCCTTGCCCTGGTCCATCCAGTCATCCCCCCAATAGGAAACTTGAATATCTCATGGATCTAACACATTTATCCCTTACACTTAAGAAAGGAAAAATGTATTAGGAATATTTAAACTAACCCCTCTTAGGTCTCTGTGCAACACATCGTAGCGCAAGACTTTAAATGAACTTTGTCACAAGCAGACATCTGTAACACCTCCTTCTAAAAGCAGTTCAGAGAGCTCAGACTTCAGCTCTATTTAAAATTTCAATTCACAAACACCAAAACTTGGTTTTGACTTCAACATGAACTTTCAGGGCACTGCTCTAATAAGAAAGAAGAAATCCTACTGAACAACAATTAACACTTACAGACATGAAAAGTGAATTACAGAGTGGAAGAAGTTTCTCTTGCTTAGCCTTGAATCCTCATTTTAAGAAAGCTGTAGAACCAGCTGGAGAGAGTTCAGATAAAAGACACTCCAGCAGAAGGAGTAAAGCACAGAAAAACAAGATCGCAGAAAAAGCGCTTCAACAGTTATCAGAAGAGAAAATGCTCAAAGTAGTCCTTCATTCAAGTTATGCTTAAGGGTTCTTATCTTTTTGGCAGCACTGTACTAGGTGAAAATAAAGTTTTCCTTTCTAGAACCAGCCTGTGAAACCCACACAGCAATGCTGTACCTCCCGCTCATTCCCCGCACTGGTAAATGTTCAAACGCACTTGCCCCAAAAGTTACTCCACGCCTGAACTTCGGCAGAGAACCGGCAGCAGCAGCCCGACACGTCTGCGGGAGCCGCCGCCTGCCAAGGGACAGGGCAGCGCCCGGGCCCGGCTCGGGGCCGTCCGCGGGACCAGAACCGGGGCGGCCCGGGCCGGGCGGGATGCCGGACACGCGTGTCGGGAGACCCCAGCCCCGGGCGCGGTCACTCACGGTCTCTGGAGCGGCTCCTCGGGGAGGGCAGCCGGGCCCTGCTGCTGCTGGAAGGAGCGCAGCGACTCGAAGGCCTTCGTCAGCTTCTCCATGGTGGCCATGTCCGCTCCGCCCGCGCCGGCGGCACCGGCCCGTGCTCCGACCCGCCCTGTCACGGGCGTCTGGAGGGCCCGAGGGCTGTCCCTCTGCCGCTGCGCTGCCTCCGGGCTCGCTCCCGGCGCTCTGCCGGCGCTCTCGCGGGCCCGGGCCCGTCACAGCCGCGATGAATGAGGCGGGCGCCGCTCGGGGCCGCGGGCGCCTCCCGTCCGCCCCTCCGCCATTTTGGATCCGGCCCGTCGGCCCCCGCGCGCGCCCCGCCCCCGCCCCGCCTCCGGGGCGGGGCCCCAGGATGGTGGCAGGGGCGCATGCGCACACCGCACCCCGGGCTGACGTCACGCGCACTATTACGTAGCAACACGAGCACACGGGCAGCGAAAGGGGCGGGGCAGCAGCGGGAGCGACGGACGCCCTGGCCAATCAGAAGGAAGCTCCGCCCCCCGCCGCGTGCCGGAGTGGCGGGGCTCTGCTTTGCGGCGCCCCCTGCCGGCAGTGGCGCTGGCACTCGGGCGGCCGCGGTGCCGCGCGCGGCTCTGGGCCGGGCCGGTGGGGCCGCGGGTAGCAGCGCTGTCGCGGGCGGGGAGCCGGCCCTGGGAGCCTCTGGCAGCCCCTGGCACCGCCCCGCGGAGAGCCGCGTTCTCAGCGGCCCCGCACGGACCGCTCTAGCAAGGCGAGAGCACCCGCTCTGTGCCCGCACGTCACGGGAGCACAGCAGGTAACGCGCCAGCCCCCTCAGCACAAGTAGCGGCCTAAGGCGCTGCCGGCACTCCGCTTTTATTTTAGGCTGCGGACTCTTCTAGGAACAAGACACTTAAAACTTGGCAGCGGACGTGCTGGCCTTTTCAGCGCTCCTCTCCTGAGTGTGGACTTGCTTTATCAGAGGATACTGTGCGCACACATATTAAACATACAGGACACAACATCAACAGTATAGAATATTTAAATCATTGATTCGATTACTAAACACTTAGAAAAAAAAACCTAACAATATTGTGAAGTCTCCAATTGCAACCACTGATTTTAATATATCTACTTGTTAATACAGATTTTAAATGACAGCTGATAAGAACCGGCAATTTAACTTATCTCACACACATGAAACTGGTTCTAGCAATAAAAAAGAACAGCTCTTGGAACTTTTAAGAAAATAAATTTCCAATAATTCAACTTGGTTATTGTTAGCAGACATGAAGAAATGAAGCAAAGCTCGTGTCTCTGAATATTCAGGCCAACAGAAGTCATCGATGACATTCTTGCCAAATATTCACTAGAACAGTGCTCTGCCAGTTAACTTTATTAGCATGTTAATAAAAGACAAACTATTTGAAACATTCCTCTGAAAGGAAACCTATCCTTAGTCCTGAAAGCAATTCAACTTAAAACCTTATTTCATTATAGAAGTGCTACAAAATGTGAGCTTTTAAGATAAAACCAGTATTTTTCCCGATTATTTCATGATAAAGCTTGCAGAAACATTTCTCTGGAATACGTGGATGATCATGAATTTTTTATTTACCAAATGATACATGATGAAAGATGACAGCAGAGTTGGAATGCTGCACACTCTGTGCATGTGCCACTTCACACTTCGAAATAAATTTAAGCGCAGTAAAAAGAGCATAAGCTCTTATCAAAGATTAAACAAGCCCCCAACCAAGCCAGCCCTTGCGAGGCTGTTTGGAAGCCTTCGATCAAAGAGTGCCAGTCCCCTGTGGGCTGCTGACCCACCGGCAGGAGCGCCCAGGCGGTGCCTGCCCACAAGCTCACTGCTCTTTGTTCCCGCGTCCTCCGAGCTCTATCGGAATGAAAGGCTCATTGAGGGCCAGCTGAGATAACTGCAAGGACACGCAGGGTATCAGGTTTTTCTTGGGTGATTACCAGAGCAGTGGGTTCCTCCAGTCCAAAGGGACTGATCCACGATTCTGCGTGTATCATGTCACTGATGTGCCCCGCAGGCACCGGCACGGGCAAAAATAAAGCGGTGTAAACCAGGCAAGGGGCAAGAAAAAGCAAGGCAGGATTAGACAACAAGCGTTTTCGTAAAGTCGGCGTTGCCTCAAAGAAAAATGAAGTTCCGATTAACAGTGCATACCTAAAAGATTATCTGAAATTTAGGGGATGACAACTAATTAATCTCAGCCTCCAGGAGAAAAAGAAAAGAAACATGCTCTTACCTTGTCTCTAAAGTTACCTCTTGATTTAATGCTTTCAAGATGAGCATGTCAAAAGTATTTTTCACCTTATCCTGAAATCCCACTTTGGGCAGCATTTCTGCATTTCCATGAACAATTCAGCAGGTAATTGGTACTGCTCCATCACACTGCTGGCCCATGTGGTTTGGCATATGCACGGACAATCTGCAGTATGTCACAGCACAGTTGGGTCGTTTTAAGGTCATTTAATTTGTAGAGCATTTGGGGACTTTGTCCTTCAATTCATGTTATAAAATTACAATAAATGTGCTAGTGAAAAACAGCTCATCCCGATAATTTTGTCTTTTCACATGGAAATTTATGAAGAAACCTAGATCCAGACCATGAGATAAGGTGTCAGTTGAGCCAGTACAGCAGAACTAGGGCACTTTTTCCTGGATTTGACTATCTTACATTGGTAAAAAACTTACACTATGCAATAGACATTTTCTGCTTCACAAAACTGGATTTTTTTTAAAATTACAATTTTCTTTTTTTTTTTTTTTCTATCCCAGCTACCACAATAGACATGGTAAATAAATCACATTAGACAGTAATACATGTGGTTGAGATATGTGGCAGTGTTTTGCTTTTATTTCAGGAATTACAATGCTAGAACATCCAGGAAAACAGCTCACACAAGAACAGTCAGTGGTTGGAGATGCTGTAACTAACACATCACATTTAACAGTCAGCTTCCTATGCTTGGAAAGAATTCTGGTGCTTTGGACACAACTGGATCATGGAAAAAGTTACCTACATCTCATGTGCAAAACATAAGTTACACCACAAGAACAATTATGAAATAAAAAGGAATTGTTCATTCAGCAGAAGAGACACCATCATCATCATTACCAAAATAAGCCAGACAATTAACTCAAAGTAAATGTGACTTCAGCTTAAAGATGCTTTCCAATAATTCAAATTTCACTTCCTAAAGAGAAGTGTTTTCTGAAAATCTATACTAAAATGAAGATGATAATTTCAATGTTGAATTCCTATAATGCTGATTTGTAAACCATAAAAAATATTATTTGTGTTGTCATATTTTAGTAACTTGTAAACAAGTATTCTTTCTTTGTACAAATGGCAATGAAAAAAATTCTTACATCAGTGTAGTTTGAAAAATAATTGAAGTGCATTCTAAGAATGGATTGTTAGTTGGTTTTAATAGCTTCTATCTTTGATTTATAAACAAGACAATTTCATTCTGATTTGGAGATAATTCTCTTTCATACTCAAAAACATTCAGGGCTCCTTTTTTAAGAATGATTTGAGGGAAAAACAAGAGACAAGAGCTATTAAAGGCAAAGGTTTGTCAATAACACTGTTGTTGTTACAGACATACCATAGGTTTTTTCCTACTTACTATTAGTTTTAAGTGATCATTTCTTCAGCTGAGACTGTTCTATCGCTGTTATAATCCAGAAACAACATCATCTCTATTATGAACACCTCAGGGGGAAGCTGACAGCTATTTTAATAGAAAAAACAACCCTGAGGCATGAAGATTCTATTCTGCTGGTCACAACATTGAAAAGCATTAAGTCAACCAATAAGACACCGGTACATTGTTTCACAGTTTCCGAATTTTGAGCTAAGTAGAGAGGTTTGAGGTATGCACAAGCAGACACGAAGAGTTACATACACAAATGCTTGGAAACACACACCACAGGAAAGCAGGGTTGATCTCATGCAAATAACTCCATGGAATTCCACAGGTCTTCCCAAATCTTGCACCGGTAGAACATTGGATTGTCTCGCTGCTATTAAAGCCTTTTAACACATGGGTTTAGAGAATTAAGTCATGCTGAATTAAAAGTTATGTTGGCCTCCCCCATCCCACCCCAACAGTTTCATGGAAGTAAAAGGCTACATAATCAGTAAACACAACCTGCTATTTTCCTCGTTCTTTTTCCCAGTTTTGTCCTAAAAAATCAAGACCTAAGTTCATATTAAATTTCTCACACTGTGATATTTTGCTTTCAAGTGTTCTCCCCTCTCCTTAGACATTCCTTGCTTTCCAGATGCATCTCCAAGCTCCTAATACTCCAGTAAAGATCTTTAACCAATGTTAGTCACCCTAAACTGCATAAAATCTTCCCCTCTGTGTACTGTGTAAGGAGAGTTATGCTGATTGCTGATCCTTGTTTTTTCTAATTTTTCAGGAATTCACATTAAATAAAATCCAGTCATTATGTGCTTGTATTTCTAGCCAAAAGGGACAAATTTATAGTACAATAATGCCATCTTCAGCCTACTGGGGAAGAACCAATCAACTAACAAAAAAAAGGCAAACCCCAAACCAAATGGAATTTAGGTTGTAATCCTGCAAATATGTACTCACTCAAAAACAATTCAATAATACTATCCTGAATTTAAGAAAAAAACTTACGAAATTAAACTAAGTAAAACTTCAGAAAAACAAACAAATTCCCACTTTTTTTACAAGAGTTCCTTCATCCAAAGAAGTGGACATGTAAATAACCACTTCTTAGGAACAATTTCCCTTTTCTCTTAATTTAGCCCTCTTTCTTCACAGACTCCTGGAAAATATGTATTAATCCTCAACATTCCAAAATAGAAAAATTGATTTTTTTTATTACATTAAGATTCCTCTCCATTCAAGACAGAAAGAAAACTTGAAATACATGATAAATAGATTTTCAGATTTTTTTAATTTATTAAAACCAATTTGTGTATTTTCCTCATAAAAATTATTCAGCTTGTGTCCGTGGTATTCTTGCCCAAATTTCAAGTTACTTTACACAGACATTAAATCCAGACTGTCACCCTGTATGTCTGGTGTTTATACAGTCACCTTTTGCCTCAGAACAGCAAGCCCAAGATCTTAAAAATTCAAACCCCTTAATCAGAGAAACGATGACTTCTCTAACCACGTAGGTATTTATAAAACACTTCTGTTACTTCCCCATTTTTTCCATCCTCATTTTTTTAGAGTTCTTCTATTGCTGTGGTACAAAATAAAGAGGGTCAGGTCAGACTGCCAGCTCATTGTCTCACACATAATGGTTCTAGCCAACACCCTTACTTCAGATATTTCTGTCAAGCCTCCCATCCCTTCACTATTACATCAGACCATCTTCCAGTAATGCATTCAAACTCTCTTGCCCCCTGCCAATTTCTCCCTCTGTACTCTTTAGAAGAGTAATTTTGCTGTCTTGTGTGCTTTTTTAGGCTGGAGGAAAAATGCACTGAAAACACAGGAAAATAGTCTCATTCCTCATTTCTGTGGCACAGTAGCCAAGAGGAACAATTGCAGAGAGACACCAGATGAGTCTCAGTAGGGTTCTGCAACACACTGGTTTTCCAATTTTTTCAAATTCTAATCCATTAAAACTTTGTCTTTAGAGACCAAATACTGTGACTTAAAGCCTGATGATGGGCTTGAATATCAAATATATCTTGTGAGTTTATCAGAAGCAGCTGAAGTTTCTTCCAGTGGATCTGCAGATGACAGGAGAGACCTTTTCGAGGTGGGGGACTATTCACTTGCTCTGTGTGTACAATACACATGTGGTCTGGTTGGTGCCCCAGAGATTTGAAAGGGAAAGAAAATGCATGCATAGTTGGGACAAATCTTCAGAATACAGAACAAAATATGAAACTAAAATCATGTCTCCAACTCCAAAGGCATTTCGTTATATTTCAAGTACCCAACTGAATTTTGAAAACAGAAGAGGCTCTCAATGAAATGTGCTCTTTAAATTGACTCTCATATCCAGATTAATAGTTTTACTGGAAACTACAAAATAAAAGGTCTGACCTACGGTGAGTCCAGAAGAATGGAAGTTTGCCTAGCTTTCAAGCAGCTTTTGTCAGTTTCACTAATAAACATCAGGTAATCATAACAAACTTCAATACCAGCTCCACATCTGTATTAGACAATCATTAAAGGCATGTTTTAATGTTTCTGTTTTAAAAGGCTATAAGAAAAAAAATATTTACATAATTAAATTCAATACTTAATTCTACCTTGCCCTTCCCCCAGTGGCAGTGATCACTGTCAACCCTAGAATATTGCATGTTACAACATAAGCAGAGAGGACATTAATAAGAAGAGCCCATACTTTGTTTTTTAACCCATTATAAAACTGTAACATCCTACATGGACTTAAAAACTATTTCATTTACAGGAAATAAAATAAAACTCTGTCCCCACAGGTAAAAAGAAATCCTTTCAGTAAAGACAAAAAAGTTTTCAAAATTTAGTTATAAAATTATGGCATAGGTTGACTTGCATGGTTCATGACGAGAAACTCTATGGAGAGGATGTGTAAGATGGATAGAAAAGAGAAGAATGGGATACTTGAGCTTATTATAGGATTAAGCTAAATGCTGAAAGTTCTCTTTATACAGAAATATAGAAAGAGATTCTACAGAGCCTGATAATAAAGAGCAATTCCTAATAGCTGGCCACAGTGCACTGAATTCCTTTTTGTTTCTTAGCAGTGGCTTGAGAGATACATTCAGTAACAGCACTGCCATGCCGCTGGATAATACCAGAATTATTAAATTTATCAGGACAGCAATTTTACAGTTAAGAGAATTGCTAATAAAGATCCTAATGATCAAGAAGAGTTTTACCAGGAGCATAGTCAAGTTACAGTGATGCCATAGATATCATCTCTGTGCTTTAAAATCCTTTTAGTATTTCTAGGTTCATTCCACTGGGAAAAAATAATCAAGATAAATCAAATACATACAGAAACACACTCACTCAAATGGCACTCATTGCTTTTTGTACAATTAAGCTTTAGTGAAAATATACATCTTAAAACAAATGAAGTACAAATGTACAAAAATCCTTGAACTCAGATAAAAAATATATATAATACAATTTGCTACAGAGATATAAAACATTTAACATTTGCTCATCCTTTCTGATGAGCAAAAACTGATTTAAAGTCTGGAGGACTCCTGCTCATCATCACTGCAATCAGATTTAAAGCAGACCTGCAAGAGAAGACAAACAGACAACTCAGCTGCAGAGATAATACTATACTTTATTTGTGTTATTTTTATGGGGCACAGAAAGACTGAGGGGATGGGTCATTTTCTAGCACATTTTACTCCATCCCAACTAAATGCTTTGGAAAACTCAAAGAAATCCACAATCTCAACCCCGAATCTCAAGTCATTAAAATTTAATTAAAGTTCTTTTCTTCTTTTAACTTCACTAAGACAATTAACTGCATTCCTATTATTTCAAAACCAACTGAAAATTCTCACACCATATTCATTTTTTAGGACTTCTTCTCAATACATAGAACCATATCCTGGGACAGTATAAATCCTGCTGATTTTTGGCTGGGAAAGACTACAGTAAGACAACCTTTCACTTTAGCTATATGAGAACATTAGTACACTCAACCATCCCTTCTATTCCATTACTCAAAATGGGGGAAAACTATTTCTGAAAAAGTGAACTAAAAATGACAGTACTATTATACATTCCATTAGCATTGTACCATTTTAGAAAGGTGAATTGCCAACTGAAGACAAAATTTTCTTCATGCAATTTTAATGCACGGCCTTGCTGTGGCTACTTAACGATAAGCACCTAGCAATTTTAAAATTCCAATTCTGCTTGAAAGCAAAAGTAATTTCTACCCAAGTGTTCAGTACTGGAATATACTCAAGCTTCTCAAGATAATTCCTCTCTAAGTGCAGGCACACTGAGCAAGCAGAATTGTACATAACATCTACAACTGCAAACCCTTACAAATAGTCTATTTCTTACCTCCTGCAGACAATTACAATACATTACGTGTCATCTTGGTGGTAAATACTCAATTCTCTGAACAAGAAATTCCTCTACTAAAGAGTAGAAGTCTGTGTATAAGAAAAGGCTTTGCATTATCAGCTATGTAAAGTTCTATTATGTTGTTTTGGTGAAGGCATTAACCTGCCTAAGACATTTTAACATTTGTTTCATGATGCTTTCATTTATTTTGGGGTTATTTCCACTTATTTATTGGATAGATACTTATTTTTGCTTATAAACTTATTTTTTACTAGTTTTTACACAGGGCCTGAGTTATTTCTGAAGACATATCCACAGTTTTCATTTAAAAATGGTAAAATATATAAGAAGCAAGTTCCAAATTAACCTTTTTAGCAAAGGAAGGTCTATAGCACAGCTTTTAACAGAACCCACTACCTTTTTGCCAGGTAACTAGAGGAGGACAGAATGCTGAGGTAGGAAAGGTTCCTGGAGTTATAGGGATTGCCATAATTTCTGAAATGCGGTGGAGGGGCAAAGACATAACAAAACAGATTTCATTAGTTTGAGTATGCAGTGAACAACTTGGTTTTTCTATCACAAGTAATTAATAATAAAAAAAAAAAAAAAGAAAGGAAGTTAATTTTCTTATGAAAAAAAAAGAAATGCCCTTACCTCTCCACTAAAAAGTCTGTGAAAGAAGCCTCTCTTTGGCTTAGGAGACTTCTCTCTGTCTGGTGACACAGTACCATCAGTTTCATATGCATTGATATCTTCAAAGCATCCTGTTTCAATCATCTTTGAAACATATGAAATATAAATGAAATATTCATAAAAGCCTCTCCAACAGGTTCCAGGTATTATCTATTTACTCTGGCTGGGTACTCCTAACACTTAAAAATTCATCAGCCAAACTACACCACTGTCTCCAAAAGGAGGCACAAAGCTGACATTGACTCTCCTTGTGCATTCAGCCAAGTAAAGAACAGCAATAAGAGCACTCACACAGGTAACTCTCAGGTGCTCCCTTGCTTGTTTTGCATTCTAGCCTTTCTTCTGCTCGTGATGCAATAAAGAGAAGCTTTTAGAATCAGAAACAGATTTTTCTTTCAGGTATTCTGTTCATTTCAGACCAGTCCAGCCAAAAAAATGTAGTATCTCTATGCTCTGGACTGAACTTAATTAATAAATATGACATGGGAGGAAAAAAAAAGAAATAATGCAGATGGCTCTCTGGAGAGAAGCAAAGTATTCTGAAATAATCTTTGTCTGTGTGCACAGAAACAAAAGAAATGAAACCACAATTACTGAGTACAGAAAGGACAGCAGGAAGAGTGAATGCCAAAATGTAACCAACAGGCAGGGTCAGAAGAAGGGAGTGGCTAATGCCCAAATCCAGTTGGCATTTACCAATAAGTGCCACCACATCTGTCACAACAGCAGGCAGCCAAATGAATATACCTTGTAGAGGAAGAGAGGGCATAAAGAGGAGTAAGAAGAAATGCAGCCTGCTTTTGTTGTAAAACAAAAATGACATTGGGTAAATTATGGAATGCTGAGAGAAAGTCTTGAGAGGCAGAAATTTGAGGGAAAGTTCAGTAACATGAATTAAAAGAAAAAACAAGTACAAATGTACAATGAAATCTGCAATTCTTCCTTGAAGAAAAGGAATTGCCATCACAAGAATTCCACAACTGCTTCAACTTTATCCCTCTCTGCAGGGTTAGTTATCAAGCCACAGCACACTTTTTGTTGACTAGATCATGTTCTGAAGCTCAGAATTACAACACAGTATAGGAAATACTTCTTTCTCCAAGGTTCACTGTTTCTCAGTGAAAACTTTCTATGTCAAATGACACCTTTTCAAATATTCTTCTTAATGTTATGCAAAAAAGCAAAAGGAAAACAAAAGGGAATGTACTTTTCCTCCAAATTGCTCAGAAATCGCTCATCTTTTGTGTTCAAGCTTTAAATAAAATGCAAACATACTGGGAGAGAAACAACACTAGTAGAATTCAAGACAATAGTAACTTCAGAAAGTCACGAATAAATTATAATGAGGGGAAGGCATTCATAACAGGAACTACAATTTAAGTAATTGTTACTGAGTGCTCTTGCTGAAACAGTAAAGAGGATTTGAATTGCATGCAGAGGCAGCAAAATTCTAGTACTCTGCAGACTACTAGAATATTCATTCACTAGGCACAGGAAAAAAACTTTTCAGGGAAAGTCTGACTCAACTGATATCAAACTGTTTGCTTTGAAAGCTTGAAAAAGATGAGTCTGCAATTCTGTACTACTGTCATTTGGATACTCTATTGATACACAGGCTATACACAAACAGCTTGCACTGCACCTATTTGCTTTTGAACACTTGGAATAACATTCCATCCCTCTCCTGTGAACAGCAATACTGAATAACACGTGACTGAAGAACAAGGAAAGGATGGTCCAACTGATACTAATACTGTTCTGTAAACTGTGCTTAGGATGACAAGATGCCAGACTTTGTTTATGCAAATTTACCATAGATCTCAGTTTTTAGCAAGTTGTTTATGTTTTTGGGAAAAAAAATATTTTCTGAAGCCTCTCAGCAAAAAATCTAAAGCAGAAATCTCTTTACATCTCCTAGAGAAAATCATTATATTTTTTATTAAATATTCTATACTGCTGTACTAAAGAAAAGAATCTTCTATGAAATGTACATTACCTCATTTTGCCAAGGGATTGAGACACAACCTGTCACAAATTTGGAATAGAAGTCATCATCTGTGGTATCCAGATTCACACCTTTTACTGTTGAGAACTGCTCAATGTCCAGGACATCTTTACAATAAACGGCGCGTGGCTGCAGTACAATACAAGATTGCTTCATTAAAGTTTTGGACTTGGGGACTTTTAGTTAGGTTTTATTTTCCCTAGATGAGCAAAAGGGAGCAATATGTCTGCAATTTTCCATTTCATATTGCTGATCACCAAATTACACTGTTTTATGAAACAGAAATACAAAGACTCTCTTTATAAGGCACCTGAGCAATTCTATCCACTCTGCAAGTAACAGAAAAGAAATATCAAAGCCAGAAATAGCTTGTCTGGATCTCTTAATTCATGTCATGATTCACTCAACTTCCTTTCAACTCTGGAATATTTTCTTCAAAGCTATTTCTCATTTCTTTTGCATCTGAGCAATGGAAGTAGACTTTCAAGGGCTAAGAAATGAGCTACAAAGCTCCCTAAGGAAATACCACTATTGTAAATTGTTCTGTGATCTCAGATGAAATACCACAAAACAATTAGTTATCATCAGTAGCTACAATGGCATTCTCCTACCAAGGTAACTAACTTTGAAGGTTTCTCTGGAGTTCATACCATTGCTAACACAAAATTATGACAGTTCTTGCCTTTTTAGATACTAATCAAATCTGTCTCACCTACTTACATCTGGCAAGAATGGAGGTTCTAACATGTTGGCTTCCAGCCTCTTGAAGTTGATGTTCTTGAAAATAGGATGTTGCTTTACAAGAGCAGCTCCTCCTTCCGTGCAACCCAGTCGTTCCCCTGGATTTTTAGCAAGTAACTGCAGATACATGGAAAAAAAGCTGATGCACGATACAGTCCCACAACTAAAAAAAATATTTACATACAATGTCTTTCAATCAGTTTATTTAGCTACTTGGCCTCTTATTCGGTAAATTTATCATGTATCAAAATTGATTGGAAACCCAAACAACAACATTCTGAGAACAAATACATTTCAATAGACAAAATAATCCCTGAAAGCACACGATTTGAAGATTATGCCCAAAGTTATATGCCAATTTTTTAATTGATGCCATGTTGAGAAGACTTTATAGTACAGAGTTTGCAGTAGGCTTTTCTTTCAGGAAATACAGACTTTTTTTTTCTTATGGGCCTAAGTAATGCACATATCTTGCATGAACTAGTACAGAAAACCTGTGAAGCTTTCTGTATAAATTTAAGAACAGGCAAGATAGAAAAAAAAAAAAAAAGCCATTGTCTTGTAGATAATGTTTTAGGTGAAGAAACTGGGGTATTACTCAGCCACTTGTTCCCATGCAGTATCCAAGCTGAACATGCTATTGTACTCCGTCTATAATTCCAAGTGGTCCAAGCAGTACTAAATTGTTTCATCAATGTGACAAATAATGAATTTATGCAGCTTTCCTTCATCTTGAGAAAAGTTCTGAATTCTTGAAGTTTGCTCACTGAACAATTTCATGAACAATCACAAACTTTCATGTGAACTAAAGAAAGGTTTAAGAAATCCAGCTCTGAAAAAATTTCAAGATTTTAAAATAAAGTAGTTGGTCTCTTTAAAAGGATTAGAAATTTAATGTTCAAACCTCTACGTCTCTTCACCCACCATCCTGCAGATGGATTTTGCCTCCTCTGAAAACTTGTCTGAGTATGTTTCCTGGTCTTCCTTTACTCTCCGGTCAATCTCATCCCGTTTAACTCTTTCCTTATGCTTCCTGAATGGAGACTGCCCTTCAATCATTTCATAAATCAAACAGCCAAGACCCCACCAATCCGGGCTGAATGTATACTTTTCGTTTTTGAGCACTTCTGGAGCTACAAAACAAAAACAAACACACATTTCACAAACCCACAACATTTTACTTTAAATTGACTCATTGTGTATATTGGAAAAAATCTCAGGTACTATCTTTGGGCTCTGTGCAGACATGTTTGTACTCTGTACTTTGAAGAAACTTTAATTTCTACAGTGAGAAGTCTGTTTATATCCAAGAGAAAAACTCAATTTCTTTAATGCTTAAAACCAGTATTCTTTAGAGAATGAAATAAAACCAAAAACTGAGAATGAAGTCTTCCAACAATCTGACAGTTTTCATTACTGTGAAACGTATTGTCAGAGTAATTTCTCTGTTTACCTATGACCATAAATCTCTTTAAATCTCAGAAAAAATTAGGTGCTTTCTTAAAGTTCTGCCTAAAGCTAGAATTTTCATTCAAGTTTTCAAGTTTATCAGTAGGCTTATAATTAAGTACTAACATCTACAAATGCATATTATAACCTTTATTCTTCCCATAACATGTCTAGTAACTAATCCAGGTCCAATACAATTCTTATATTCACAGAAGCAAATTTTCTGGTAAAATGCAACTAACAAAGGATGCTTTACATACCCATGTAACCAACAGTCCCAACACGTCCTCGGACAGTTTCACCTTCTGGAATCTGCACAGCTAATCCAAGATCTGAAATCCTAATATGTCCTATTTATGTTAAAATAAATTACACATAATCAGCAAAAATAATTAAGTATTATCACTTTTAAACCAAGAAATTTCTATTGGACACCTCATAAAAAACCCCATTAGAAAGTATCAAAACATTCATATAGCCCTAAATTTATTTAGCATAACTAGAGTGTTTTATTCAGCTCCTCCTTAAAAATGTGAAGAAAGAGAGGTACAGATATAACTGATTTTCTGAAGGTTATATAAAAATAATTTTCTCTTAAGCACTCTAATTCCTAGCTTTGGCATAGGCTGCTGTTCTTGGACAAATGGAAATGCTCATTTCAGATCCTGTATCTATGCATCAAACACTTGTGGTTTTCCATTCTGTATACCCACCACAAGCACTTAGCTTTCTGACTTCTTAATAAAACTTCAAAATTAACCTAATTTATTCCAAATGTGAGAAAACTGTAGCCTGTACTGAAAGAACTTGTTTTCCTGTAATGAAGTACCCCAATACTGCCAAACATGAGTATTGGAACTGCTGTCCCCATTCCCACCCCAAACCAAGAGCAGCCCAGTCAATAACTACACAGAATTATTTATTTTGTAACATGTCAGTTCAGTCCTGGGATTTCATGAATCACTCCTAAGCAGGTAACAGTCTCCATTGCACTTTATCAGTCAAATTTCTCAAGCTGACAACCTTCCCCTATCACATATGGCCTTTACAGCTGTACCTGTAACACAGAAATCATCTGGCAATAGACTGGTTTGTCATGCACTGCTCAGTGGGGAGCCAGTCCAAGCAGGGCAATGGGAATAAATCCACCCCACTCTCCCTTATATTCCCATGGACAGACATAGCTCTTTGTTGGATAGACTCACAAACTATTTCAAGCGCATTCAAGATGTTCCAAGGCAAGAACTATATTGGCATTTTAATTTAAAAACACATAAGGTACTTTCTTAATAAAAATGTAGAAGTCCAGACAGAAGAAAGGACATTTACATTTTCAATTCAATTTTAAAACGATTTTGTAGAAAGATTCATTGCCAAAAAAGAAAAGAGCAAAAGCCACACTTGTTTCTAATACTGTTTATAAGGACAGGAATACTGTTGTTTACAGAAACACCACAAACTCACAGAATGATGCAGGCTGGAAGGGACTTCAGAAGGTCTCTAGTAAAACCTTCTGAGCAAGCAGGCAGCCCAAGGTGTGCAAGGCTTTTTAAATACTTACTTAGAAAGCCTCCAAAAGTGGGCACTGCATCACCTCTCTGGGTAGCCCATTGCAATGCCCAAGTAACCTTTGTGCATATATGCTGTGGCATTCAAAAAGCTCTAGAGCATCAATATTAGTTAATGGCATATAAATTTCTTATGTACATGTGTTAGATAATCAGGGGATGGAGAGAGAGAGATAGAGAGAGTGGAAAAAGTCAAGTACTTCTATATACTGGTTGGAGATGAGTAAATGCTCTGAAGCAGCAAATGCTATTTTAAACACATTCAGATGCTCCTGTATTCCCTGACATCTGATGAACCCCTTTTCAAGTGCAAGATTTGAGCTCCTGAAGCGATTTTCTAATTAGTCCCCTGTGCTCTCTGGAACTAGATCAAAATATCCCTGGCAGAGATGAAGCATTCTAGTGCAGTCCTGCAAGGCTACATTTTTCCTCAAAGAAGCCTTCAACTTTTCCAAGACATTGCTGGAGAGAAAATTAAAGAATGCATTTGATGTCTAGCAAAGCTTCAGCTCTTGTAAAGGGCCTTCTCTCAAGCATCATCTTTCTTGAAATGTATCAGTCAGAACATGCTGACTTAAAAAAAAATACTGTGCTAATGACTTCAAAAACAGTTTTTCCTCAACCAAAATGCTCAGCAGTTACAAGAACAAACTTGTAATATTCATCCACAGCTTAGAAGAGAATTCCTGTACATGTTCCACAGTCAATTCAAAAGATTCTGGTAATGACTTGCATACAAAGTCATTAAAGAGAATTAATTTGGTTTTTAACAAACAAAAGACTATAAGCATTTCATTATATTGTTTGTACTTCCTTGATTCTTTCCAGCCACATATTCATCAGAGATAATCAGACCTCTTTTCGCTGAAAAGATTAAACCAGAAATATTTCAGATTTCTTCTTACTGTCTACACATTCCAGTTTACTAAGTAAAATTCTGGCCCCATCTAACAAATCATATTTCCATAGCTGAAGAAAAGACAAACAAAACAATCCATATAGACATTTCAGGGATCTTAAATCAAGAGGAGGGGAAAAAGGAGGATCAAATGGAAAAAGCTGCCATTTGAAGGTAGAAAATTGACTCTTCAAACATAATCATGGTTCATCCCTAAAGTTTTCCCCTGCTTTCCAAAAAGCAAGGCAGTATTTTCTTTGTTAAATTAAGATTCATCATTTAGGTCTCCTTTAGCATGAAGAAATTCCTTGCATTTCTAGCATAGTATTAATTAGAGGTGTAATTCCTGATTTCAAAATTAATTTTAATCTTTACTTACCACAGTCATCAAGAAGTATATTCTCAGGCTTCAAGTCTCTACAAATTAAACAACAGAAATGTGAATTAAACAAAGCAAAACTATTAGCCCTCAAGTGCAACAGATTCAACAGAAGACCTCTTGGTTCTGACTGAAGCAATTTTTCCAGTTCCACCTACAGGCAAAAGAAAAGCTGTGAAGTTGATGGCCTATAATATAAATAGTTTAACTGCAGAATTCAAGATCCACTTTCCATAAACTCTTTAATCCATTTACATTAACAAAGGCAACACAACACTAAAATCCTGATATAAAGAAGCAGCGTTTACACTCAAATTTGTGCTCAAAAGTGAAAAACATTTCTCCTGAGGAGTATCAGTTTTACAGCTCCCCAGTGGTAAAACACGAGTGCTGGCTGCAGTTTGATGCTGACCCCTGGCTATATTTCACCCCAGGGCATAAGAATATCAATTAGGAGTAATAATCCCAAGACTACACACAGGCTTAAAATCATCCATTCAGACTCAATTTCTTTAACTTGGATATGCAACTTTTAAAGCTTCCTAGATACTTCATCTAGTTAAGATTCTTTGCAATAACTTTCTAGAAGTTTCCTATTACTTTTCTGGAAACATCAAAGTTTCACAAACAACACTTTTTAACTATTAAATGATAGCAAGACACAAGAAATACTAAAAGGACAATAAATTCAGCATTGCAATTATGCACCTTGTGCATTTTTACTTTGAGAACAAAAGAAAATACTGAATAGAATGTTTGAATTTTCCCCTGCTCAAGGAAAACTTGGGGAGTTGAAGATGAATCACAAGTTGTTCTAAGATTTATCCCCTAGCAGATTCTCCTGAGGATATACACACATGTAGGCATGAAAATCTGTAAAAAATGTATAATGTACATTACTATTTATAATAGTTCACTACAGTTAGTTATAATGTATATTGTTATTTTTTATGTTATTTTATATATATATATGTGTGTGTGTGTGTGTGTATTTGTGGTATGCATCAGTAAGCATGTAGACTGAGATGATCTCTTAGATTTATTCCACCATAAATATAAGCCAGAAATAGACATGTAAAACCCAGTTGCTGTCTGAAGAATCCATTATTGGAATAGATTATTAAAAACAATATGTATATATAGATGTATACATACAATTGTGACAAGAAGAGACTGAATAACATAAAAGAAAAAAACTAGGAAAAATTACTCTAGAGTTGACATTCTAAATGAGATACAACTGTTCACCAAGAAATCTAAATAGGGTTTTTTCCCCCAAATATTGGTAAATTGATATTCTGTAGTATGTTTATTCATGGTAAAGTTTTCATTGTCTTATGAGAATAACTGTATACAAAAGTCATAAAGATGTTCTGCTTCTCATGCTTTTAAGTCTCGACAATTCCCATAGCGGACATTAAATATAAGATTACAATAGCAGAGAAACCAGGAGAGGTCTGAGTTTAAAAACTGAAGAACACTAGGATTTGACATATGTGTTTGAAGGTTGTCTTATAGGCAAACAGCTATTTTGGACCTAAACACAGGGGCTATGGCTTGGGGTCTTTTGTTTTGTTTAGGGCTTTTTGTTGCTATTTTGTATTTTAAACAATCAGTTTTGGTTTTACTTGGGCAATGTGAAATTACCTACTTGTAGCTGATGAAATCTCTCACCCCTGCTTCCCTCCTAAATGTATGCCAAAACATACTGTGTAACATTGCAAGATTGGCCAAATTCTCTAGGGAATCACATCCAACCACCAGCATAAGCCTGATTCACTCTGGTTCTGCCATGTCCCACTCTTTGTGTGTGTGTGTGTTGGTCTTCTACACTGGGGAGGGAAAAGACTAAGACTCATTATATTGAAGTTATGCTTTAAATATTCTTTGAAACAAGTGGTATTTGGTGTTACACAGCAGAAGTATAAAGACAGCATTCTTGGTCCACCACTAAATTTGTTTTGCTTGTTCTGTGATATTAATGCATACCAGGGGTTAAATGATGTATGTACAGAGACAAAACAGAGCATTAAAATCATACAATCTCAATTGCAATGCATAAAGCTTCTGATAGTTTTATTTATTCAAGAGAAATAATAAGTTTACTGAGGGAATCTGAAATTAAAACAGAAGAAGAAGCTTTTCACATGGGTTATGACTATCCTGTTACCCTTGTGGGCATAACATACAATGCAGTAGTTCTGTGAACTACTTTAGAGTGGGTAGGAATACAATCCCATATTCCTAAAACTTATTTATTAAAATTATAAATTAATTTGCTTTGTAAATCACAGCTCAATTTCATTTTACAAACCTTGAATCAACTTTATACTCTTTTAAAATATATCAAGCATCAAGACCTAAATCAACAGCAAGAAGACATAACAGATATATTCTTAGGGATATGCCATGAAAAGGACAACTAAACTTTTTTTTTATTGTTTTCCTACAAAATTAAAATACAAACTTATTTTAGTAGGAAGCAATATGTTCCATGCTGAAGAGACGTGGAAAAATACAAGTAACTGTAGATGACACTCACCTGTAAACAATTCTCTCTCTTTGCAAATCCTCCAGACCACAGCACAGTTCTGCAGCATAGAAAATAGCCCTTTCTTCATCAAAGCCAGGATTTCCCATGTTATATATGTGAAACTTCAGATCTCCTCCATTCATTATGGTTAACACTAAACACAGGGCATCTTTCGTCTCATATGTATAGGATAAACTAACCTAAAAACGGGCAGGGTGAGAACACAACCATTATTCCTTCTTGAACCCCAAAACAATTCACAGACCTTTTTTCCAATACAATCAACTTACAAATCCTCTTCCAAAGCAAAAAGAACAAAATATGCAAGTGGAAAATCACTCTTGCAGAGTACTGGCAGACACAAAGGAATTCAGACTGTGTACACGCACCATACATACAAGACAAAAGCTTGTGGCAAATCGGTTTAGATACCAGAGAGCTTCCCCCAGACAATACAGTTACTGCTAATGCCCCTCAGCTACATGTTACCTGTATTACTTTTTGTCCAGGTAGCAGGAGCATATCCCTTATTTTATTAGTATCTCAGGAATTATGCACTGCCAAACCATCTTCCTGAACTACGAGACTCAAAACTGCCCTAGAGAAACTCAAATTATTTCAAATCAAATCTGTAGTGTCTTTTTCTACCCCTGCCTCCCCATCAAGTAACTGCATATTTCCCTGATTTAGAACTTGCCAACAGTAAAGCCTCAGTACAAGCCCTTAGAATCTTTCTTCTCAGTGTACTTGAAACATGGTGGTGATAGGCAAGGATAAAGCACCACTTTTTTTTCAGGTTTTAGGTAAAACTATTTAAGTGCATTTTAAGTTTTAAAGTAGACTTAAAAAACCCCCTCCCCATTTAACACAATGTAATATACTAAAAAATTTAATTGTTTAAGCTACAAATTCATTTTCAATAGAAAAAGCAATGCTACACAGATTATTATCTGGTAGGATATTCAAAATTACTTAACTTGTACTAAGAGCGATGGAATTCAAACATACTTAGCTCACATCAGGTAAATAAGCCAGGTAAAAAAAATCACTAGGGTTTTTTTTGACTCAATAAAAGTATTTTAAATGCAGTACAAGTCAACAATTGCTTTAATTCAGTAATAGATCCAAACTCTTCCTTCAGAAGCATAAATACAGTAATAAATAACAAAACCAAATAAATATAGAAAACAGCTACTCGAGGCATAGCTTCCCATTTGGTGGTTTTAACTGATGTGTCCTGCTATTTATGACTGTACTTGTGACAGAGGCATGACAAGTTATTTGCCCACTTCAAAACCAGGATTACTGCAAATGCTAGACCTAGATCTTTTCTGTTGCATAAAAAACACCACTGGATAGCAAGAGGAAAATAACTCATGCTCAATTTTATAAAGCAATTTCAAATTCAACTTGGATCAATTACTGATTTACAGTATTTACATATGCTGAAAAAAATGTTATTCAAAAAATAGAAGTTTCACTGGTTTAGTAATTTACAAATAAATTCAGGTACTCTCTGGATTCAGTTTCAATCAATTTAAGTCCAGAAGCCTTGTGCAAAAATAACATTAGTCTATCTATACAAAGCCATAATTTAAATAATTTTAAATATTAATGTAACTGGCCAGCAGGTTCTTCATTTTCCTTGTAGCTGGCAGTATTCTACAGTGGGGTTTTTTTAACATGTAAAACTTATCAGAAAATACATGCATACATATTTTATACACATATATTTATAAATAACTTTCACTATCCTCTAAAACAGGTACTTTAAAATCCTCTGAACAGAAATAAAAAAAAATCTATATAAATGGTTTCAAACCAAAGCGAAATGTATTTGAAATTAACATCTAAATGACATTACAATTAAAAAGTAAACATTACCTGGGGAAAGCTGGTGTATTTTTGAACATTTTAACTTCTTTCACTGCTCAGTAATTAGAGCTACTAACAGACCATAATGTACATAATAGCAAAAGGTTTAGGTATTAAAACTAATATTTCCATTACATGGAAATTCCATTAAAAAGTTAATTGTTTCACATCCAAGATACCTCTTTAAGCCTTGGTACAAAACAAAGCAATATAACCTGAATCAATACACTATTAAAATGTCAAGTTTATCTTAAAATATATTAGCAACAGAGTAACAAATGCTATGAAAATACCTCAGAATATAAAAACTCAACTATTGAACAGAGGACAAAGATTCAGTGGCATCAGCATGCTGAAACACAGCCTAATGTTCTGGCTGTGAGAAATAAAGCAGGTGGACCAAAAATAATCCTTGTGCGCAGAATTATTCCAAATCACACACAAAATGTATTTATTATTGTCTCAATCATTTCTCTCTACAGTCATTCATTCCCTAAAACAATTTTAAAAAGTTTTGTGCCTACAAGCTCCTGGAAGACACTGAAATGAAGTAAACAAAATGAATAAATTTCTGAAAACAGATTGGAAGTAGATACTTACTACAAACCTACTATTCACTTTTTCTAGAATCCTTTTTTCATTTAGAGCCATTGATTCTCCTTTCCTCTTCTTTATTCTCTTTTTTTCTAGCTTTTTGCAAGCATACATTTTTCCTGTTGCCCGTACTTGACAGGCACACACCTACAAAAAGAAGGATGGTGTATCAGAGATGCTTGATGTGTTTTAGAATTTTTATTTTTAAGAAGATTAGATCTAATTTTCTTTTCAAACTCTTTAATGCTCTCAGATAATTATGGTCCGTAAGCATCAATAGCCTTTGCTCATGAAACAAAGGTTCACAAAAACTGTAACAGAAGTAGAAAAAGTGATTATACAGAGGCAAACATTTCTTTCGGGGTTGAACAGTTTAGTAAAGCTGTGGATCTGTGTTACTGAAAAAAGTGACTACAGTAACAGTGTTAAGTGTCCTAGTATGTGTTAAGGACAAATATTCACATCATAATTGAACAGGAGAAACATAATGGCAAGTTAGTAGCACTCCTCCTTCCATATAGGACTCTGGTATGGGTACAGTTCAATGAATTGTAAATAGAATTATTAAAATCTATAGATTTGAAATTAGGTTTATGTATATTCTACATAATTAACAAATTGCAACTAAATTCTCATTTCCGAATGAAATTTCTAAATAAAAGCAACTGTTGTCAGTCTGTACAAGTTTCCTGCAGCTCCATGCTTACCTACAATACTTAAACTAACACATTAGAAGAGTTTGTATCAACAACAGCTTGCCAGGTGATGTGTCAAAAGTAGATTGATAGAGATAAGAGTTAAACAGACTCTTTTTTTATAATTATTCCCTAAGAACTGCCTTGCAGAAAGTTACTTCTGTACTCACCTCTCCAAATCCACCTTTGCCTAGTACTCGGTAATGCCTAAACGTGTGTTTGGTTACTGGCTGCCTGATTAACAGAAAGAAACAATTACTGCAACAGCAATTACAAATGTTAGTAATCCCACCCCGAGGTCTGTCGCCATTTTCTCCTTTCTGTTCTGACGTATTTCTGAACAAATGTTACTTTAACCTCATGTAGAAGTACTATAATAAGCTGAATTTCGAATGAAAAGGATGCTCTGCTAAGAAGCGTGGGCTCCCTCATGTGGTCACCAGGCACTGCCAAGAGCCGGAAGAAAAGCTGCTCAGCTCGGCCCTTTGCTGCCCACAGTTAGCTCGGTGTGTTCTCATCACGGGCCATTTATCGCCTCCTATCGCCTCCCTTAACTGACACGCCGGCACGCAGACTGCATTTCAACGGGATCACGCTTACAGTGCAGCATTTAAAAGGCAAACCATTTTGGATTTCATTTTGTTTTTTCACAAAAGAAGGAGTTGGGAGATGTAAGAGCAGCTCAAGAGCCAAATTGTTAAGGTACTGATGCAGAGGAGGAGGAACAGGTAACTGGAGGCAGTAGAGCTGTTGACCACTCTATGCTAAAATTCTCCCAATTGTGTCAGAGCAGGGCTATGATAAGGTAGTGGGTTTTCCTGTGTTTTGCTTTCAATGAGCATTTGCTGTTACTGCAGTTTTGTTCTCAGGACAGCAGTGCAGGCTCATTTAGGTTTTTTAATTTGAATAACTTCCCTAGTTTTCTTACTGGCTTTTGCTACCAATTCAGTAAAATAAAGACATTGGGTAATTGGAATTTACAACAAAATCAGTGCCCAAGCACCTAGCGATTGAATATGTGACCAGTATAGGCAGGGGGCTGAAATTGAATCAATTTGTAACAATTTCAGCCTTCTGAAAGTGTCTGGATACTCATCTAGTATTGATTTGAAAGTCCAAACTAGATTCTGATATATAAATATATATGTAAATCTTGCTATATTGTAATTACTAGATCTGTATCTGTACCACCCTAAAAAACCTTGTAGTTATCCAATCACTTAGTGGGTTATAATACTAGATTAATCTGTTTATTAACCACTAATTAGACCAAGTTTGAAACTAAAGGATGATCGTATACCCAAGCAAGATTAGTATTCCACTGCACACTTGACAATCAAACATTTCTGAATTTGCATTTACCCAATACCACCTAAGGACATAAGATTTACCACTTAAAGGTTACAGACAGTTCCATTGGAGTATTGGTTCTCTTGCCGTCCATCAACATCATCCTTTACATTTTATCTTTCAGATGATAATTTCTTAGACAGGCAGTCTCATTTACCATTCAGCTCTACATCATTTACAGCATAAAAATCAAATTTTACCACAAAACAAAGCTAAATTATAATGCAAACATTATAAATAAACTTACTTTTCCAGCCATTTCCACTGTAAGAAACGGGAAAAATACACACTGTCCTGGTAAGCTTCAAAAGGTCTTTTGCTTAGGTATTCATGGACAATTCTAGCAGGAAAATAAACAGAAAAATAATTCTGAAAAAGGCTTTTGAAGCAGGAGGTGCTATCAATCTACAGACATATATTTAAATGTATCGATGAAGCTGTAGGCAGAAAAACATCACCAGTGTGCTCTACAATGGTTTCAGCCTAAATGTCTCACAAAGTGAGTGCCTGTAATAGAAAACTGTTCCTGCCAAAACACTTGTGAAGGCCAAACTACTGCTACTTATAGGAACTACACTTGGACCTCTGCATTTTTATTGTCTTCAGACCCACCTAAATATCAGCTTCTCAGCAGCTATTTTATGCATGTATAACCCTGCAAACATGACCTCTGAAAGTATCTACAAGGTTTCATGCATTCTTTGGAGGCTGCCTGAATAAATAAAGTAAAATTTTATTCTAGGATTTGAAATTGAAGTATTCAATGCCGTATCCAAACCTTGAACACCAAGTACCTTTATCATTCCCTTAAAAGAAACACACCAAGATGGAGGTGGGGAGGGAAACAAGTCATTCAAACTGTAGTCAGGTATTTATTGGACAAGGGGAAGGGAATGACCTACATGAGACACTCCATTTGAGACATGTTTTATGAGGTGTTCTCACACAGCCCTTTCAATCTTATAATCTCAGCTTGTTACAAAGCATGCTTATTTCTGTTGTCAGGGAGATGACCCAAGCAGTGACAAAACCTGTAGTCATCCTTCAGACATGATTAAGCATGCCTTGAAGAACCAGAAATATTAGAAACATAAAGGCTTTAGAAAGACATGTAACACTCATAAACATGTACCATCCCTCAAAGAAAAGCCTCCTCTGATACTACTCTGAAATACCACTTCATGACTGCAGAACAAAACCAAGTTTTATTGGTTTTGTGTTAACTATCACGAGTAGATCCTCTAATCAGCCATCTTAATGGCACATAAGTGTTGGCCTCAGTCACACCTGTTTTCAAGAACCTTATATGCCTAACATTGATCAGGAACCTTTTAAGCTTCAACTTATAACTTCATATTTTTCTGAGTAACCTCATCACAGAAGAGAGTCACTCAAAAAGTAAGAATACAATAAAAAGAAATACCATTTATCTTACAGAATTCTTGGTGGCAGAAAACAGTGTGATTTTATGCAAAAGCAGCATTAAAGAAAAAGCTCTGCAAAAGTTGCCTATCTAAATCACATCTGAAGGAAACCTAGTCCTTTAATAAATCTTTTCTAAGTTTCTTACTTCGTTCATTTCAGTACTTCTGGGTATAACAACTTCATCTTTCACTTTCCTTAGAAACATACAAATTTCTCTTGTAATTCTCAAATTTAGCATTAGGCATTTTTAACTTACCTAGTACAGTCCATGAAAAGATCCTTAGAAGGGTTCTTTTCCAGTCTTGCTTTACATTCATTTACTGTTTCCTGAGGTATTTCTGGCAAGTGTGCTGCAGACTTAACATAATTTTAAAAAAAGGAAAGCAACAATGAAAGCATGTAAATCAATAGACAAACTTTTGTATTTTGTAAAAGTTTTGTATTCAAAGATAAGTTGAATTTTTTAATACAGGAAAATGGAAGTAACAGTTTGACTAAAGACAAAAATCAAGAAACCCATATTTGAGCAAAATTTTTATTTATTTCCTTCCAATGCAGAACAATGCATTGGAAGTGATTTCAGTTATCTACTATTTCAGTATATGGGAGAACAAACTTTGCAATAAGTCAAATTTCTTTTTCTTTCCATAAGTCTACCACCAAAAAGCAAGTCACCTCTTTGGCTTGGCAGAATGGAAAGAAGAAAAAAGAAACACAAACACAGGCTTGGGAAACTATTTCAAACCAGACCAAAGAAAATGGGGGTTTTTTGAAAAAAAACAATTGTACATGACTTATGGTAGTCCCAAAGAAATTGTCAAAAAGATACGGAAAATTTATATTCTATCTGTTTTTAAGGCATCTTCAAGACCTTTTGTATAAGATGACTAAAGCAAGAGAAGCAGAAGGAGCATCTATTCATAAAAAGCATATATCTAATTATATACCCACAGAAAAGCTGGGGAAAAAAAAAAGACTCCTAATAAATGCAAAAAATCAGCTATTAATGATTATCATGGAAAACTGAAAGTAATGGAATGCTTCAGAAGAAAACAGCATTTTACTTTCTGAAAGTTTACAGCAAACTAAGCAAGACCACACAGGAGTCCAAAAGACTTCAGACTACAATATCCTGAGTTAATTTGTTTCTAAGTTTTCTTTAGGTGTTAAATGGAGAATAAATTGTAATTGTAGTAGTTATAAAAGCAGAGATCAGTCAAGTTTCCCACTCAAGTTGATTGAGCAGAATTTTAGAAGGCAGCATACCTCTCAGAAAGACAAAATGGGATCAATGAAGTTTGAAAGTCAATTCACTAAAAACAATGCAACCACTTCGATTTCTCTATTTATCTGACAGTTAAAAAGCACTTGACAAAATCTTTTGCAATATATTTACCCCATTAGTGAAGTAGGTCTCTAAAACTTTGAGGCCACAGTCTATACGCTTTTCGTCTGAAGATACCTCATACTCTGCCTAGGGGAACAGAATTGGAAATTATATTATGTTCAGAGCCAGTTGGCATCATTTACATGATGATAGGTAAATTTTATCCTGAAGAACACAATACTCTTAATATGAAAGGAACAGAAGGCTATACAGTGAAACATGTATGGAGAATAGTCCTAAGGAAAAAAAAACCATATGGAATTTAATCTTTGGAAAACATACAAAACCTAACAATTGGTCTAAATGTAATTACAGAAACTGCATCCTAGAGGTTAAACGAGATCAATTACAATGAAATGGTATTTATGTAGTGTTGTGGGACAGAATGACCCAGATGGAAAATAATTAAGAGTACAATAATCAGCTTTTTCTTCACTGTACTTTTTTCCTTCATCTATTATGCTTTGCTACAGTTTTGGGCAAAACCACGGTAAAACTACTTTCTACAAGCTTCTAAATGAGATCTAAACCAAACCCAATGTCATTCTTTGAAAAAATAAAACTGAGTAGATACAAATTTTGAAAGTTTTTGAGTTAGTAACATCTGGTACTGAAATGTACAAAAAGAGAATTGTATACAACAGTGTGTTTTGCAGATAAACAACTGGCAGCTGAACAGAGCTCCAGAAGCAGCTACACAAGGAAAAAAATCCACAACCAACATATCAAGACAGACACTACTACTGAAAAGCCACAAGGACTACATACTATTAATAATTTTATGGAATAATCTAGAAGCAGACATCAGAAGTTACAGAATTTAAAGACAACACAAAATCTGGGGAAAGGTGAATTAGAAAAGAGCAATCTCAAACAGCAATGGATATTAGGTTTGTTAGCTGGGCCAACTCAGTCAAAGCTTATTTCATATTTCAGGATGTAAATGCATGCACCTAGGAACAAAGAATAGATGGCAGACTTCCAGAATCTGTATCAAACAAAACAACACTTGGGCATATTGGGACAACAACCATTAGAAACCTCATTGGAAATTACAAGTCATTGACCTGATCAGAAGTTATTTACCTTTATAAAGAAAACTAAAACACAAAAAGCAACTGTTCAAGAATCAAACACACACACAATACTGGAAATAACAGAATCTCTGATTTCCAGTTCTGCCATTAATAACAACTAATCACTACTAAGTCATCAACATCTTTTTCTACTGAGGCATAATGGTATCACCCACTTCAGCCCACTATCACCCTCTTCACCACCCATCAATCTAAATGCAAGCCATTATTTCTGCTGTTCAATTCCACAACAAAAGGTCTAATAGTAAGGAATTCTTCTGCAACTGCTAATCAACCTGAGCAAGTCAGAAAAGTTTATCAACCCAACGTTCAGCAGGGTACTTAGCACCTTCAAGACTAATTTAATACAAATAGTTAGGCATACTGTTTTAAGGGGATAGTATAATTTAAAAGGAAGTTTTAGAGATGACCTTTCCAAATAATTCTGTTACTTACAGGGATGTTTGAGCTGTCACCTATTCCCTCTCATAGGTGAGCATCCTTGTTCCTAACTAGTGAAATGAGTCACTCCAATTCCTCACTTTAACTTCTGTCACTTATATCCAATTATTTCACAACTCTTCTTTCTGTAAGCCATGATGACTCCAGACTTTTAGGTTACACCTTCCCTTCCCACACCTTCTTTTACTCAGGTAAAAGAGTCAGAAAACTCTGTTAACTAAGATGCAAGGTTTATAAGACTATGACATTTTTGGGAGGGAATTTTTTTTTTTCTCAAAAGAGTAAGTCTAAAATTTCTTTAACATTTTTAAAGAGCTAAACTTGGCAAAAGCCAAGGTAAAAAGCACACAGCCTCAGCTTTTGCTTCCTGTATTGCCTTACAAAGAATACCAACAAAAAAAAAAAAAAAAAAAAACAAAAACAACCCTCAACCCCCAAAAGAACAGGTTTGCTGAAGTCCACAAAAGGGAATCAGGCTAACTCAGGAACCATCTATAAGACATAACAGGTATTTTATCTCATGTCTTGATCAAGACAGGCTGCTAATTTCAGATCATGAGAGTCACCAAATAAAGGTTATCTTATTTCAATGATTCCCAAGAATAATTCTTCACCCTGATTTTTCAAATGGAAGACAAACAACAAATGAAAAAAAGTAAATTATGAAACCGTCCCTTACATCAGATTAGCTCAGTTATGCCAGTCTTTGTTAATTCACAGAAGTGTTGCAATCTACATAATATTATAGGTTGTATATTTCAAAACAATTCAAATTTTTCAGTTAGTGAAAAACAGTTAGTTCTTAGAGACAGTTTTACCTGAAAATGACATCTATAGAGCAAGGACACACCTGCCTTACAGTCATGCCTAAGATTTGTTCTCTTTTGTGCTGCCAAAGATTCTGCTACTCCTTATCTAAGATTTAAGGATTAAAAAGTGTACAGAAGTTGTAACCATTAAGGGTACATCCACAGTTGTCAGTGCATGGCACTCATTAAGAGTTCTGGTTTATATTCACTTCAGGAATGAAAGCTCCACTGTTCTGCATTTCCATTCTATCCTTTCAGTCCCCAACTCTCAATCTAGTCTCTGGAATTTGGTGCTCAAACAGCTCCTGGGGGTCACAAAAGTGGAACATATGCGGGGTCTAAGCCCAATGGCACACAGATTCATTGACAAATATAAACAATTCCAATTATTTGACACTCAAATTCCTTTTTAGCTGATCTAGTGCCTCAGTTTTTATCCCACAGGGGAAGGAAGATACAGTGAAATGGGAGGCACAGCAATAATTCCATGTATATTCCTTACACCTGCCTCTTCCAGAGCCATCTTGCAGTCCAATATTGTAGTTTGGGATGCATGCAAGCAGCACCACTACCCTACTTCTGTCTTCTTTGGTCATTTGTTCTCTGCATGTAAGAACAAAAATGGCTGGCATGAGAAAACCTGTTCTTTCCACAGCAATCTCAGTTTGAGGCTGTATCTTATAGCTCTTGGATTAACTTTGAGGGACAAAGAATGAAAAGCTCTGAGCTGCTACTCTCTCCTCTTAAGGGCTGTTTTGTGCCTGCCTAATCTTCTCATTACTTTCTCCCACCCCAAGAGGGATTTGGGCTGAGGACTTTTTGCAAAATATAGCTGTGGGCACACTTCCTTCCTCCCCTTGTTCTTCAGCATTAGATATCAAGATGTAAATATATCAAGACCTTTTCCTTTAGTCTCAAAAAAAAAAAGGTTTTTCTTCTTCCATAGATGGTTCTTTAAATTTCCATCTCCATTGTATGCTTTTTAATTAGCACATGCTGTGAAGCCTAAGGCTTCCATGCAAGTTGCAACATTTTGAAGTCTATGTTTGTAACATTTTGAATCCTGAGTATAGCAAGTAATATTCATAACACAGACATCCTTTCAGGCTCTAGAAGCCAAGCAGCATGTCTTCCTAAAATTGCTTCTCTCTCTCCCATCATGCCCATTTCTGTAGCTCTGACCATACCAAGATGGCAGAGACTTTATAGTAAACACTAAACATTTTCCTTTGAGTAACAGAGACAGTTTTTAACATCTAGCAAAAGTTAGAGCTTTACAGTCAGCAAAGAGTAGAGCACTATGTTTTCAAGTGCACAGCATTAGGAAACAGAGGTGTATAGAGAAAATAAATAAAATGGTCTTAAACCAAGCAGGCAGTTACACCCCACACAGGTGGGGAAATCTTGCAGCTTGAAATACAGACAGTTTGATAAAGCAAAGCTGCAAGTGCAAGCAAAGCAAAATATGAAATTCATTACTTTCTTCCCATTGGTAGGGAGATATTTGGCCATTTCCAGGAAAGCAGGGCTTCATTCTCATGTATAACAGCTACCTGGCAAATTGTAACTTCCACCCTTTTTCTTTCCCCCAGCTTTTACTGCTGAGCACATATGGTATGGGACATCCCTTGGGCTCAGCTGTCCTGGCTGTGTCCACTCTCAACTTCCTGTGCACCATCAGCTCCTCACTTTTAGGGCAGCTTGAGGAACACAAAGGCTTTGTCACTGGGTAATCACTGTTCAGCAAGAACTAAAACATCCTTGTTATCAACACTACCTTGGTCTAAAATCCAAAGTAAAGCACAAAATGAGCTACAATGAAGAAAATTAACTCTATTCCAGCAAAACCAGCACAAAAATCAAATATTTACAAACAAGAATATATAAGCAACAGCCTACTGACAGCCATTGTCCATTTCTCACTGCTTACCACTGCATCCAGAAATTCAATGCATCTTTTCAAATCTGGTCTGGAATCGCAGAACTGTCTGAAGAGAAGCCTTCCTATTGGCTGTTTGTCACAAAGCTGGTTATAATCTCTTTCTGGGAAAAAATAATATATAAATACCTTTATTTATTTTTATTTTTGTAGTAGGATAGTAATTACTCCCATTTGAGGTCAGAAAAACATCAAAAACATGAAGATTTTACATTAACATTATCAAAGATACCATAAATATGCAATGATCCTAAAGAAAAGTCAAACTCTTCACTCACATCTGTGTTCTACTGACTATTCCATTTACTAAAAACACACTTAATTATATGTTTGAGGTTAATTTAGGTTAGGGTGCAGAAAGCAACCATACTGTGAAACAGCAATACCAAAGCAAACAAGATTGTTTGGAAAGAGGGAATACAAGATAATAATAGAAAAGGTTAAAAAAAACTATTACAAGACATTAAGGAAAAGGGTAAAATATATTACTATCAATTTATAATGTGATTCTTTTTTTCTAATTCAAAGTTTTTTACATCTATTCTTTAGGAACTGTTTCCTTTAACAAACAAGGAGATGCGATACAGTTTTTAATTGTCTCATAAGTTCTCCATCATATTAGAAGTTTTTGGTGGGGTTTTTTTTTTTGCTATTTAGCATTCAGAAACAAGGCAGAGTCCTTTCCATTAACAGCACCAAACTCTCACCCTTGTCTCTCAAAGGAGAGGCTTTACTCTACAGGCCACTCACCGATGGAGCACCGAATGCCCTCACAGTGACTGACCGGGGGCAACTTCAGCATCTCTTTCCATTTTTTACTACGCCCACTCCGTTTGCCTAGAAGAAAACATGAATAATTTAAAACAAAATACTGTGTCAGGGTAAAATTGAACATAACATTAATAGCCTAAACTTAGGTCAGTTCTACACAGATGTGTCGTGTCACACTACTTTTCGTGCCTAGAAAGAAATCCATCTACAAGGATATCCAAACCAATGTGATATAGTAGAACTTTTATGCATTGTTTCATGTTTCATGTAAAGTCTTTTCCAAGACAAATATTTCACATATGTAGAATATCTCTGTAGATAAAAGACAAATATTTAGTTATTTTGAAAATCACAAACAAAACTGGAACATTGCAAACGGAACAAAAAAAAATTTGAGAATTATCTCTCAACCATGGTAAAGAATGGAAGAAAATAAAGTTGAGTAACAAATTACCGAGAACAAAGTTCTTAAACACATTTTTGGATAATAAAGTTGTACATAAATATTCTCTCTTTAAGGGCAGTAATAGTAGTAAGAGTAGACCCCACTAATAAATGAGAGGGCATAGCTCAAATACCCACTGTTTACTCTAGACCATACATGGATACCAGGAAGAACTTAGCTGTTGTAAAATTTAGATATTTTCAATGCTTCAGATTTCACAGCACTAGTGTTGAATTAGTATTGATTTAAAAAAAAATGCCACAGTATTTTTCTCAGTTTCTAAAAAAATACATTTGTGCTACATTTTCTGTGTTACACTGGACTTTCAGCACATTACCTTGGCCAATTTCATTGCAATTTCATTGCATTCATTTCATATCAGAAGATATGCATACTTATCAAAAAAGTAGAGATAGACAGGAACATATACACACTTTCAGATCCAAAACATTTCTGTGTAAGAGTAATTTAGTGCTGCAAAAGATTTTAAAAGATTTTACTAAGTGATATGATCAGATGCATTTCCACATGACAGAGGAGCAGCAAATCTGCACAGAAGCTTTCTCACCGTCCCAAAGCAGCACATACTGCTAACCACAATGGGAGAAAAAGGAAGGGAGTTACCCAATGCAAACCGAATAGAAACTTAGCAGCAAAGGTACCAAACTCTTTCAGAATTAAATCATTAGGGTGAAAGGAACTAACATCTTCAGAATAACAAAATAAGGGTTTTTTTAAGCCCCTCTTTACTCAAACATACAGCTTCTCAAACCAATGCAGTTAGACCAATCCCAGCTCAGTGCACCTTGGTTCACACCAAATTTACAGGACCCTTGCTAACAGGAATATTGACATCTTGCTGTGCTGTTGCAACAAAACATTCTCAATTCTAGTACTCCTAGAAAGATTAAAAATAAGGAATAAAACACCTCTTGGCTTGTGGACATTCTTTGAACTGACATCTATTCTAAAAAAACCCAAACTTCTGCACTTCATACTCTAATAATCACTTTGCAGGTAATTTGCCCTCCATAAAGTCTTAGAACACGAAATATGGAATCTATTTCCCATCCCATATTTCAAGCAGTACCAGAACTAATAATGAGGCCGTAATTACCACCATCATTAAAACAAACTGTGAGTATTTTAACAAAATATTTTTGATTTTAAAAAGAAGTTGAATATATGCTTGAAGAAAGAGCCCTTCTAAGAGAACTGAACACAAAGAAAATCAATGAATATTAACAGAGATAGCTATACACATACATTGAATAACAAGGCCTGTGTATAGATTATGTGACCATGGAAAACAATGGATAGAAGTGTCAAATTTAGTCATGTACCTGAAAAATACACTAAGCTGTAAGGTCCACAGAAGTTAAATTTCTTGTGTTAGAAACTGCCCAGAAAGACTCTATTTTGCATTACACCATACAATCAGTACTGATCAAGAATGATAAACTGACCCCAAATTCCTATCACAATGCTGTTTGGAAAATGTAAAATGAACTGTGATATACATCAAGAATATCATGTTCTGATGCACAGTCAAAGAAAAAACTCAACCCATCTCAACCCAAAAACAAAGGGGAGATCACTAGTACATTTTATTTCAAGTCTGACACAAAAAGTGCTGTATTTTGCCCAAATATTTGGCCAGTTATTGATGATGTGACCATTATGAACTTCATTTTATAAAAAGAGAACACATGCTAGAATGCAACTGTACTCACCATCCTACAGAAGTCAATAAAGGCTACATATAATTTATTAATGATATACAGGAATCAAGTGCTTAGCAGTATCAACTAAATCAACGTGCTCTCATTTTTTTTCTGAACTGACTGTTCTTGTATTTACAGCAAATGCACTGTCAAAGTCTGTAGGTCCCAGTAACATAAGGAGCCATTTCTGGTAAAAGTTATGGCAGGAGGCCAATTTGTTTGCTATGTTATTCCCTAATTGCAAAATCTTTTTCCATTTCTGAGGCAGTTTAAAAGAAGTATCAAATCAAATTATAACAGCTGTGGTTTGAAAGTGTCTTAATATTGATTTCAGAGCTTCTATTCTGAATCTCATTCTAAAACACTTCAGATAAAATTCTTCCAGAAAGATCAACAGCTCACTTTCCAAGAGAAGAGCCAGAAAGCCATTAGGTTAAGGGGCTTTCTGGGTGACCTCTGTGGCTCAGATGAATTACTGCTTCTGCCTCTTTCAGATGGAATCATGGCTAAAAGCAATGCCCAGCTTGAAGCGACTCATCTAGTACAAAGAGATGGTGGATGGAGCAATTCACCATGGCAGAGAGGAGAAATTTCAATTACATTTTCGGGTACACAAGAACCTTACCTTTTTCTTCTCCCCAAATTACTTCTCAGAGTTACAATTTTAACATTTAACTCTTTTCCCATTTTTTCTTCTTAAAAAGACACAAATTCAGTGCAGTTAGACCACTGCACTAGAATATGGTATGGGTAAAATATTTAGATATTTTATTTAAACTTTTTTTTTAACTTTCAGAGAAATATTTGAAAAACGTATGTAAGGCAATGCAGTTGGCTTGTTTGTCAGTAAAACCACAACTAGTTACAAAAAATGAAACTGATGTGGCTGCAACCTATGTCAAGAAATAAGAATATGTTTTTAGTTCTCAGATGCACTTCTCAGAGCCACAGAGATCTTCCTTGCAGACCTGATCTACAGACTGACTCTCATTTCAGTGAGCACAATGTTCACCAAACATTACTTAGTCAGTTTTCCTTGAGACAAAAATTTGGATACTGTCATGCAGAATCCTACTTTACTGAGATTCTAGCATGGAGTTTTTTGGGGCCCCCTATGCCCCAGCTCTCCTGCCTGGGCAGGGCAAGTAGCATGTATCCGAGGCTGAGCAGCGCTGGGAGGCTGAGCAGGACACAGCTCTGTAGCACTGGCGTGTATGATTGCTACAACTTCATTCTTGCAAAACCGATTCCACAAACCAGATTGTCAGATACCAGCTGAGAAATTCATACTAGACCACACCCAGATAAGCTCTGAAAGCCTAAGACTGCAACAAGATGACAACCTACAGCACGCCTTTAGTGTCTGAATCAAATCACTTGGTTCAAGGAAAAATGCAAAACAATCGATGCAGGAGCTCTCCATCATCTACACTGAGACACATGAAAATAAGCCAGGTACATACACTGCCTTAAAATATGTCTTTCCCTCAGCAGATGCAGTTGCAGGCAAGTTTCCTAATAGATTTAAAACTCACATGAATTCAAATCTTCTCATAGTTCCAGACACATTTTCCTTCAAATCGCTCACAATAAGGATTAAAACTTTTCATTAAAAACAAATCAAAACGTTCCTGTTTAATTTTGGCCTTATGCTATACAGGCATTTATACACACTGCCCACTGAGTAACAAATTTTGATTTTATGCCCTTATTGGACAAGATCCACATCCAAGACACAAAACAGCATGGAATTAATACCTCAGCTCCTCAGATCAGATCATAACACTGGAATAGCACCAACTTCACAGAAGACAAAATCACACATACCACCAATTGAGGAAGGCTGTCATGCTTTTAGTTCTAGAGACAGTTCATAAGGTACTGCTGTGGGGGTACACAATTACCTCCTCAGATGTATTTTTTGACAAAATACAAGCTTGTATCAACTCAAGCCTGGCCACAGCTTAACAGCTAAATTAAACAGTGGCAAGGCATTTCTACTGAGAAAGGGTTGGGGTTTTTTTTTCCCCAGACATACGATAAATACAATCTGGCTGGTTCTCAGTAAACTTATGAGAATCACCTGGCTGAAAATTCAGGTTTCAGCACAAGGTTAGCACCTAACTCACCAGCATTACAAAGGCCAAGGTACTTCTAAATGCAAACAGAAGTAAAAATGCAAGTAGAACAATAAATAAACAAAAGTTATCTATAGATTACAGCTGATTATAGCATTTATAAGATAATAGTCCTCAACTACTGGATTCAAGTACATGGAGTTGGACTTCAGCAAGGTAATACTCGAGTGCTCTCGCTCATCTGACTGTCAAGGCAGCAACACTGCAAGCAGTTAAAAGCTCAGCTCCCTACGTGAACATTTGTGCCGTTTGTTTATGTGCACAATCATTTATTGTTCCCACAGCTATAAGCACTCGAACAACTGGTTCTTCACACGGGCTCCCTATCGAGCTCCAGCGATCATGTGCGCATGCAGGAACGCCAGGGAGCACTCTGCGCAGCCGCGCAGCTCACCAGCGAGGTGTGGAATGGAAAGCTTGTATCAACTCAAGTAAATGTAACTGAGCTGAACCACAATTGATTAAGGGCAGTCAAACATTGTAACATGTCTGTATACATTTGGAAAGGTCTATAACCAGCCAATGAACAGGCTTTAGGAGGGGAAAAAACCACCAAGAACCTGCAATTTTACAGTCAACAAACAAGGATTTTTTTTAGCATGTTAGTACACTAAGAGTGCAACAGATATTAAAGAAATGAAATTCCTTTAAGCTGATTGTGCAACCTCTACTCTAACTGCCACATTTGAAATAAGCAAAGCAGCAGCATGTATCAATTACTAGACCTATCCCGTTGTGTTTATTTAGTAAATGTAATTATTTAAGATTCCAACTTGCCCACATGCATTCTCCTTACAGTTCATTAAGTAAAGGACAAAAAGGAGGCATTGTGCATAATTCTGTACAAACACAGGAAGACATGTTTCCTGCCACAATGAGTTTACAGCAATTTAAAGCACAATGCAATGAGTGCAATAGAACATAGCAGGCAAAAGAGGGAAGAACTGACAACAATTGAAAGTACTACAAAAACTCTCAGCACTCTCATGTTGAAATTCATATTTAATGCTGGTGGACTTTCAGGGTATGAGTGTTCCTTGCTTTCTCACTTGTCCTACCTCTGAAATAATTAAAGAATTTAGTTGAGTTCAACAGCCAAACTACAGGGATCTGAGCAATCTCCACAGAATTATCTTCCTAGTTACACACAAAATAGGATACCTTCCTTGTATCATCAACACAGTACTGGAATATTATCTTATGCTGCAAGCAAAAGTAGGATTTATTTTGCTTGCAGAATTATTCCAATTGCTTTCAAGTCCAGACAGATAAAATTCACTATTTGAGTGGACTGCTTATTTTCTATGAAGAATCCATCATTAAGACAATTATTCTGAAACAAGTACCTTGCAGGATTCACTTAAGCCAAACTGTGATCACATTCTGCTACTGAAAGGTTCCTTCCTTCTAAATCCATCCTTGGACTGCACCTAGCAATTATCAAATCTGCAGGAGCTTACTGATCCATCTGAAAGCTAATTTTGGGAAGAAAGCCCCAAACCCAAACCACCCAGCAACATAAGAAAAAACAACACCTCAAAACCCCACATACCCTAGATTGGGTGGTGGATCCAGCTGGAACCTACCTCACCCACTCTGCACCCACAGGCTAGAACCATGCAACCAAGAGCTGGGAGAAAATCTGTTTGAGGCATGACCTTCATTTATAATCAGCCATGACACAGAGGATATTCTATGCCTAACAGCAGTCCCAATTCTCATGCTGCCATAGCAGTATAAATGAATTTTAAAGTGGATGCAAATGCACCAGCTCTGTTTGAAATGCACTCTTGGCATAGATCCTCACCTGGAGTAAACTGCCACTGACTTGAAAGGAATGGTGTATGTACCCTTTGGGTGTATTTTTTTGAGACTATTACTTTAGGCAATGAAAAAAGAAAGACTCCTAAGCAGTTTAAAACATACAGGGATTAATTTCTTTCCTTCCCAACATCACAGACTATGTGTGGGATGCTGAAATGAATTTGGAGCTTACATATACTCAAAGGAATTACTGAGAGTGACTGAAATAAAACCAGAAGATATAAAGAGAAAAGTGAATATAAAATAAAAATTGGTGCAGGGGGACTTATTTTGTTTTTCAGAATAGCCTTGTTTATATTTATTATTTCTCTCCATTTATAGGACAAGTTCTTTAATGTCCTTCAAGTGAAACTAATTTCAAATACTTTTCTGCTGGGAAAAAAACGAATGTGTTAATTTCTCTGCTCTTGTACACAACTAGAAAACGTTGTACACTACTCTCACACAAATCTGAGTAAGGAGAACGGACTAGCTGGTGTGAAAGCTTGCAATCTCAGCTCATACATCACTAGCACTTAACACTTACCTGGCTTTGTATCTCAGTTCCTACACTTCAGCACTCATAAGATCAACTTCGAGTTTGCTTTATAATCTCTTGTTTTTCTACTGAGTCACCTGTGCTTGTTCCACCATTGTGTTCACCTTAAGAGGAAGTTTTCCCTTTTTCTTTCCCACACACAGGTTTCTCTCAAAAAGTAATGTATGCAGAAAAGAGCAGGATTGACACAGAGGGCCACTTAACCCAGGGAACTGGAACAGGGAATCCCAAAACACTTTGCATGCACTGCAGTTGCACTACAGTTTTTTGAAGGCAAATCCCTCCATGGACAGGCCAGCTTTCAGCACAAGCAGGTCAACTGAAAAACTGGACAAGGAAAGAAAAACTCCCAGTACAGCTCCTGACTCCTAAATCTTTCATCCATGAAGTACTTGGTGCTATCATATCATCTCCTAGTAGTAGGTACATTCAAGAATCATATATAATGTTATCACTAACACCCACATGGGCAAAGAACTGGCATTTGATTATTTACCAAGAGACTTCAAAAGAAGATAAGGAATCCTGATGACTTCCCTTCTTATCATAAAGAAATGTTGCAGTTGCTAGAGACATTTGAAAAGATATAGAACTCTATTAAAATGATGTTTTATTAAAAGCTATGAACATCTTCTTAGAGACAAAATTTAAAGTTTTGAGGCTGGGGGAAGCGGGGTTTTGTAGGACCTGAAAAGCAGAATTACTAAATTCCAAAACCCAGATGTTATCCTCACGCAAATTGAATTAGAAGATTCACGCCTCTAATTAAATTAATCAACAGTAAGACTGAATGAGAAGGTAGTCTAGAAACAGACTGCAATAGCACTTTATTGTATAGAAGAAAGTAGCAAGAAAAGATTCATTTTATCTGAGTTGCTTGCTCTCTAATAGCATAGATCAAATTTACTTTCTATGTATCAAATCAGATTTAAATGGTAGACATGAACCTCGCTGTTCAAGGTGTGTTGATTCTGCACACCTACAAATGTAAAACCCAAATGATATTCACATCCTAACAACATTCACATCCAGAAGTATTAGAGTACCTAACATTAGAGGATAATTATGTGTACAAATGTGGGATCATGATTTGGACTGTTAAATCTGGTTCATGTGCTCAGGTAAGATTTGGTGTTATTTATGGGGAATTTCTGAATTCTCATTAGGCACCTGCCTAATTCTCTTTCACCAGAAGTGGACAGGTACACATCTTTTATTGTTTCTATATTTGCAAAATGAAGATGACATATCTCTGGGGTTGAAAGACTTTGTAAGATGTATTCAAGGGTACAGCCTTTTACTACTCTCATCTTCATCAGAAAAGAGTCTCAAGTTAGACTGATCCATAATTAACTCTCACTGATTTCTTTTGACATGCACCACAAAGAAAGAATAAGAGCACAATAGTTTACATGTTATTTTATTTGCTTGTACAACTGATATGTTTATCTAGGTGAACACCTCTCACCCACACTGAGAAGGATTACTGACATGGCTAAAGCCTATATATGAAAATGAGTGAAGCTGTTATTGTGTTTTAGCTTTGGATTTTACATTCTTCCACAAGAAATTATTCTGCACTTCTCCATGCTATTGCACCTCTCTATACAGCATAGAGTGGGATAATAGAAATGTGGGAAGGAAAGGAATTTGAAAGTCTGCTCTTCTGTCCCAGTTGTGAGGCCCTTTTAGCAAAGAATATATTAAAACATCTATCTTACACACTAACTTTGCAAATGCCATTGCCTTGCAGTCTATCAGGCACATAAGAATAGAGCTAGGACAGGGATTTTATGGAAAGGTCCTGACAGATGGAGTAAACCAGACATTCCCAGACCAGCTAGAACATGCAACACACAGAAAATACTTTCATTTCAAGGAGTGTTTTGAAAAACGTGACATAAAAAGTAGCCCATGCACAGGAATTGAGACCTGAAAAGGTAAAACATCTTCTGCCAACTGACCAAGTTCCAGAGTTTCAAAGCCAGAATTCACATATTTTGTGCATGCTTACACAACAGAGTCCAGGCCAATTGAAGGTACAAAGAGAGTAACAGATTACTACCATTACTTTTTTAAGTTTCATGTCAGGTAGAACTGATCTTCACATCAGCTGCTCTCAGACTTTCATTTAGTTCATTAAAATATCTTGTTTGGTCAGTTCTACCACTATAATTTATTTTAAACATAGTGAAACCTTAACTAAAGAGGCAGCCTGACATTAAGCAGCCACTTAAAAGCCTCTGCAGATTACCACTCCGCTCTTTGTGGTGAGGGTTTGGGCACAGGAAAGTTTTGAGCCAGATTCCACTTTCCCTTCGTTTCTCAGATCACTTCAATGCAAATTCCAAATTCAGGCAGCACCACCACAGACATGTTACCGTCAGTGAAACCAGCCAAAACTTGTCCTCTAGTTTGAGGTGGTCTCTTCAGCTCAGGTTGGAAGATGGCCCAAAATTGTGATCACTGTTCTGTTTTTTAAACCCCACTTCAAAGTCAAAAAGCTGATTTTCCTCTCTTGCTGCTTAAGGCAAATTTAACTGGATACACATATGGCGTAAGTGCCAAACCCATTTAGAGTTGGAGGAACTTGCAAAACATACAGAGGCAGATTCTGCTGTTCTTACTCACTTTAAACAGCTCCAGCTTAAGTAATGGGACTTCTCAACACAATTAAGCAGGATCCAATCCAAAAAGAATATGCACATTTCATAGTTGAAAAATATACTCTGCACAAAGTACACTGGTAATCCAGGGAGACTTTCAAGTGACCATTTAATGGACAGTTATATACACGAAAAAGCAGTAGGACCATCTTAGTTCAGGATGTTTTTTTAAACAGCAACCACGTGCTATACTCAAACTAAGTATCTACCCCAAACGCTTGTTAGATGGAGGGAGGAATCTTCAACTCAAGGTATTCTGGGGAGTCAAACTGTAAGTGATAATCTAATGGAAAACAGCACAGTTTTGTATGAGGATAATACAAAATATTCGACTGCAATATACAGGTCACATTCAACAGCTACGTTTTTCACAGGCAAGAATTTCACCAACATGGAGTGTAAGGTTTTTCCAGAGAAGATTTATCGTTTATATTCATATGCACTTATATTTATAAACAAACTAAGAGCTACAGATTAACGACCTTTTTAAAACATCCGGTAAAAACACTATTAGAATCAAGGGGGAAGGAGGAAGGGGCGTTTTTTCAGAAGCAAAGCCACAAGCCAGTAACTCCAAACAGATCCCGCGGGAGGAGCAGGGCAGGTGCCTCAGGGCACTGCCCGGACTCACCGCCCGCCCCGGGAAGGCTCCTGCCACCACCTCGAGGGGTCTCCGCCCCGCCCGGACCCCAGCCCGGCAGCCTCTCCTCCCTCCCAGCCTCTCCTCCTCCATCACTTCCTCTCCCCCTCCTCGCGGGCCCCTTTCCCCCTCACTTCAGACCCTTTTCCTCCCCCGACATAGGTCCTCAGCCCGCCCCGCCTCGAACTCCCGCTTCTCCTCCCTCTTCGCCTCGCCCCGCGGCTCTCACCCTCCCGGGCTTTCAGCAGCACCGTGTTGGCCACGATGTTCTCGATTTCCATGGTCGGGGGCTCCTTCCCCTCAGGGCAGCAGGAGCGGGGGCCACCCCTACAGCCTCCTTCGCCCCCTCCTCCAGCCCCGCCACCGCCGCGGCGCCAAGCCCCGGCTCATCCGGCCCCGGAGGACCTCAGCACTGCGCTCGCCTCTTCCCCATCACCCGCTGCTCGCCCCGGCACCGCGCTCCCCCTCCCCGAGGGCGGAGACGGAGAGCGGGCAGCGCCCGCCCGCCCCGGCCATGGCTCCTCCGCCCGCCTCAGGCAGCACCGCCCCTGCGCTGCCGCCCCCTCACCGTTACCGGGACTGCAAGTCCCAGCAGGCAGAGCGCGGTTTACGCTGAGGACACGCGAGCAGTGTCTCGGGGGCCTGCTGGGATATGTAGTGCATCAGACCTTCCCCAGGCTCGTCCCAAAGCGGGCGGGGAGCAGCGCGGTAAATATCGCGCTACTTGGCAAAACTCTCGCGAGAGGTGGCCAGCTGCCGGTGCGCATGTGGTGGTGCTAGGCACGGCGGGTTGAGGGGCGCGTTGGGGCTGCGCTGTTCTCTTCTCCCTCCTCTCCTGCGTTCTCTCCTCCGCTCCGTGTCCCTCCGCCTCCCTCCGCCTCTCACGGAGCTGTGGTGGAGGGTAGGGTTCAGGCCAAGGAGATATTCGGGGGGTTTTGCGCCCCCCCCCGGGCGCCATTTTGCTCCCCCCGTTCGCACCTCCAGTCTTGGCCCCGCACGCTGAGGGCTGAGGCGCTGCTTCCCCACCGCGTCCCCGCGGGGAGCTGGAGCAGAGATGGGGAAGGCGGCGAAGCGGAAGAGAAAGGTGTCAGTGCCCTCCACTGCAAAGGGCCCCATGAAGTCGGCGATGGCCGTGGTCAAGAGCAACCCCTTTGAGGTGAAAGTCAACAGGCAGAAGTTTGATATCCTGGGGAGGAAGACCAAAAATGATGTGGGGCTGCCTGGTGTCTCACGGTCCAAGGCCATCAAGAAGGTAAGAGGATATCCAAAGCAGGAAGGATGGTATCTGTGCATGTGGGACTATGACAAAGCTGGAGCCCTCTGAGGTGAAATAAGTGACCACATCTGTTGCGGACAGGAGGAGTGGCCGCTCACCTCTGAGTGCTCAGAGGGTGATGGCGAGTTCGGGAATGGCTCCCGCCAGTGCAGCCCACAGGGTTCGATAGTACAGGTCTTATTGCTTATGTGGGAATGGTTCTTTTCTCAACTTATCCAGGTCCAGAATACAACGGCACGTGTTGTTGGCGAGTAAGCACGGGACCAGAGCCAGTGTTCGTAACTCTGGTCAGTTCTGGTGATCACAGGATGTTAAGCTTCTTGTTAATGTTGTGACGTTGGTGTAGTAGTGAAAGATTGAAAGGGCACTTAGGTCTGGATGCAGTGAGAAATGTGTAGCTACCACGAAACTACTGTTGATCTGGAAAACAAACGCAGGTGATTTTTTTTGTGCACTGGTTCAATAGATGTGTTGTAGAAATATGTTGAGGGGTAATGATCTGTCCCCTGCTGTCATAAGAATGACCATACAACTTAAAGGTAATTTTTTTTATCTTCAACCCTTGTACGATTTACAAAATGCCTCTTTTTTTTTTCTCTGTTGCCATCAGTAGCTACCTGACCAAAATCTGATACATAAGGGAGTGTGTGTCGTACTATGCATCTGGGATTCCAGCAGCCTACCTTATTCTTGAGTGAAACACTGGACTTTTTAGTGGTTTGTCACTTCAGACAAACCAGCAAAGAAGTTAAAAACTTTGTAGATTAAGTTAAAGCTGAAAAAGTGTAATTTGAAAGTATGTCCCTGAGATTCTCTGACATGTTACATACCTGCTGTTGAACAGAATTTGAAGCAATTACTGGAAGAGCAAGTGCAGCAAAAGCAAAGAGGTAGTTTATCATTTTACATGTATTGTCAAAGGTGATGCATTTAAGTATTTTCTTTTTTATCAACAGGAGAAGTAATCAAATAACTGAGTACAAAAAAAGCACAGAAATGCTTTTTGGTACCCAACATATTAAGAGGTATTAATGTTCATATACAGTGTCTCAGTTATGTGATATGTGGTCACTGTAAGAAGTAAATAGGTAGAACTGGCACAATATTAGATGAAACCTGAATTTTAGTGTCATTTACACCAGCATCTGAAAATTGTGAATGCTCAGTGAGGTTGCAGAAATCTCGAGCCCAGCCTTTTCCTCTAGTGCAGCACTTTGTGAGGTTCTGGTAATATGAATGGCACAGTCTTTCTGTAAGAATTAGTTAATGTGCTTTAAATAAAAATGAGTATTTCTTCAGCCTAAACACAGCCAGCATCTTCTTTCTTTAGAAACTATGTAATATCTTCAGTATAAAATTATAAATTAGCTTTCAGATTTTGTTACTCTTTGTCAAGACTTTAGAAAACTTTTGTGAATGTTGTACATCACATTTTAGGATTTGGGGTTTTATTTTATAATAAGAAAAATCAGATATTTGTCATGAATTAGATCACTGGCATTGGAAAGTGAACCTTTCTCCTTACCTGTCCCAAAAGTAGAGCACACAGTAAGTGCCTTGTATAGGTGTGATAAGTTTCTTTTTACTGACTCGATGCTTGACCTCCCCACCCTCAGCAGTGACACAGGTCTAGATGTGCTCAAGGCTTTTATGTCTTAGATGAAATGACCAAAAAAGTTCAGCAGGCTTTTGCTGGCTTTGCTTTCCTTAATATGTTATTTTTTGTTTACTAAGCTTGAGACCTATCAGAATTCTTTGGTGTAAATGTACAGGTTTTGTATGTGATGAAAGTGAGGTACAGTGTAACATTCTGTCTTCACATGGGTGCTTATATGAGAACTTGATCTGAACGTGTTGTATGAGCTTCCCATCTTTTTTTTATGTTAATTTTTCCTTCTCTTTCATTGCAGTGTGGTAAATTGTTATTTATTATATGATGGCAATACGATTATGTTGACAGGATACCATGGAGTCTTTTTTACACTGATTTTGGAAGTAGTTACTCTCTGTTCTTTTAATTTTATGTCCTTTTGTCTTTTTCCTTCTAGCGCAATCAAACATTACTGAAAGAATATAAAGAAAGAGAAAAGACAAATGTGTTTAAAGATAAACGTTTTGGTGAATATAACACCAAAATAACTCCCGAGGAAAAGATGATCAGACGATTCACTCTGGAAAGACAGGTAAACAATTAAAAAAAAAACAACAAAAGAAAGCCAAACACAAAACCACAAGGCACACTTGAAGTTTTAGGTTGGGAGTGCCCCCTTAATAGAGGGTTTTGTAGGGCAATGCTTTTTTTTTGATTTTATAGGTTTGGAACTTAAGAAAAAGGAATTTTTTGTGGAAATTGAAGTTTTTTAATTAAATCTTTTTGCTTTTGCAAGACAACTGTTTAAAGCAGAAATTTCTTTGAGCATTGGCATGCAAGAAAGCTAGTTATAAGCAGATTCATTGATTAGTTAGTTTTCTTTGTCTGCTTTGTTTTAGGAGTTAAATTAGGGAAAGGCAGTCACCATTAAGTATATTCAGTAGCTGAGTAGAACTCTGTAACTAGGTGTCATTCTGTGCTATGAATTGAATGTGCAGTACTATCCTTTCTGCCTCATCATACTCAGTCCCCAGAATTAAGCAGTGTAATTTTTATAGGTTCAAGTCTGTTTTATTAGGCCTGAAATGCAGTGATTAAACATTGATGTTACTGATACATAGATAAAACTTCAGCTTCCCTAGATTTCCTGAGTTCGTCCATTTGTACATTAGTATAAGAGAGACATGATGCTCTCTCACTTAAAATGTATTTGAGTGAAAATATTGATCTGGCAGTGCTCTTATTCCAGTGTTAAGTTCCAGCAAAATACTGGAATAAGAATCTCCTGAACTAGCACTAAAACTAAAGGCTGTGTTATTGTGTTGCCTGGGAACTAAAGATCTTTTGATACTTCATTGGTTTGCTTTACTGTTCTTAGCAAAATTACGGAAAGAAGAATATCTATAATCTTAATGAGGATGAGGAGTTGACTCACTATGGCCAATCTTTGGCAGAAATTGAAAAACTAAATGATATTGTTGATAGTGACAGTGACACAGAAGAAAGAGGAACACTGTCAGGTAAGAAGTGCCAGCTGGTGTTTCACTGCTAATTTTACTACTGGTAAATGTGTACATCATTTGTTCAGTACTGTCTCTCAGTGAAAGGATATCATGTTCTTGGTTAGAATGTTTCAATCAGATTTGATTGCTTCTTAGCCACACACAGGCCAGCTCTCTGGATTTTGGCAGGAGTTAAGTGAGATATACTACTGGCAAGCTTCTTTACTCTGTGAGCTTTTCAGCATAAACAGGTACCTGGGTTTTGAGCCCTTTGGCCAGAATCTGAAGTGTGAGTTTTCTGGGTGTTTTCTTGCATCTTTGGACCTTCCTGTTGGATAAACACTGGAAAAAAACCATGATCCTACCTCATTTGTCAGTGTAAATTATGTGTCTGACATAATCTCTTTTGGAATGGCCATTCCATAGGGATGGGACTAATGCATGATTGGTGCAATAGTTAAAATTGCTCCCATTCTCGAAGAGTAGGGAGATACTGTCCCAGCAGCAGCACTCTTGCAGTCATGTGTGGATTTGAAAGATTCACATTCTCCTTTTTTTTCCATAGCTGAATTGACTGCTGCTCACTTTGGAGGGGGTGGAGGCCTCCTTCGTAAAAAAGTGTCAAGTGAGCAGCAAGATGAAGAAGAGGAAAAACCTAAGTCTAGGAAAGAACTCATTGAAGAGATGATAGCCAAATCTAAACAAGAAAAGGTGAGTGTTTAGCCCTGGAGTATAAGTGAGCATGATTAAGAAACTGTCACCATTCCTGTATTTGTTGAATAGAATAATAATGGCATAGAAAACAAAGGAGGAAGCTGTCTGAGAGGAGGCCAAGCTCCTTGAATAAAGTCTGACTTTGTAGGCATTTTAGATATAACTTGCATATCTGCCATTCTTTTGTACTCCCAGATCTCCCCTTGTGGTCACACCTGTTTTCTGAATGCAACCCTTGTACCACTCAGCATAGCTCTACACCGCTTCTTCCACAAAGAATGTTTGCAGCTTCAAAATGTTAAATATTTGAAATTACCAATTTGTTAAAGACAGCATTTTGGTTTTAAGTTGTAAATGCTATGTCATGTCCATCTGAACATAACTGCTGCATTTGGTTTTGTTTTATTTTTCTAGCAAGAGAGGCAAACTCGGAGAGAAAGTGCCTTGGAACTGACAGAAAAACTTGACAAAGACTGGAAGGAAATCCAAACCCTTATTGCCCGGAAAACCCCAAAGTCAGAGAGAAAGGACAAAGAAGTAGAAAAACCCAAGGTGAGGTTTTGACTAGACTGATTTTGTTGCTTCTAGTAACTTGTAGTTTTGACAGGTAGTGGCTGGAGTATAAGGCCAAATCCATCACTTCAGAACAAAAATGTTTGCTGCCATTCACGCTGAAGGAGTGCTACAGTTTTAGGACAGTCTGATTAGTTGGAGGAATATAGGGTTTTGTATGACTTCTCTGATTTTAAGTAGTTAGTGCTTTTCTTTAGTTATCAAGTGAGAGGGAGGTTGCAGTCTGAACAACACTCTTGACTACAGCTTATTTGTAGGACAAATACATTTTTTTGAAGAACTAAAATTGTTGGGAACTCTGACTTATTTTGAGAGCCTTTGGAGTGTTCCTTTGATAAAACAACTTGTACTTGTCAACAGGTATTTCCATGTGGAAATTGGGCTCTGTTCCTTTCAAAAAGGGAATGAAAATAATTTACTTTTGAGTAGATATGTTATGGCCTCATGCTTTTTCTATCATTTGTATTCTATACTAAGGGAAATAAACTTTTAAATCTAAGAATAGGCATTGTATTGAGCTTTTTTTATTTTTCTTCTAGAAATTATCTTGCAGAACATTGTGCATTTCCATTTATTGTTTTGCAGTAGAATCCAGATTTTATAGCATCAGTTAGTTAGTTCAGTCCTACATTAAACTGATCCCAAAGTACAACAGAAGATGCTGGACCAAAAGTTCATATTTTGGTGTATTGATTTTTGGGTTTAAGTTGCTCCATGGCATGTTGAAGCTCATTGAATATCAGCATCCCTTTTTATTTTCTTTAAGCTAGACTTCAGTGTAGTGGACCTAACAAAGGCTTATCTCATGTGACAGTGTAAAGTGAAATGTAAATTATTGATTATTAATTCTGGCTGTGTTTTGTTAATAAACAATTTTGAAGGATTTTTAACTAGTAAGTAATCCAGTTATTATTTAAGATACTCTTTTTAAGTTTTTCAGTTGTGAGTAACTGCAGTAAGGAAGGGGGAAATTCCGGGAGAATTTCTCTGTGTCTTAATTCTGAGTTGAGCGTTCTTGCAGCTTGCTTTGGAAGCAGGCTTTTCCTTTTAACTTAACAGTCTGATTTCTTAGCTGTTAGTCTGGCAGAGGGATGGCTGCAAAGCAGAATAATGAAACTTAAGATAATAAACAACTGTATAAATATTTCTTCAGCCTGATGAATATGATATGATTGTTCGAGAACTTGGATTTGAGATGAAAGCAAAGCCTTCAGAAAGGCTGAAGACAGAAGAGGAATTGGCCAAAGAGGAGCAGGCCCGACTCCAGAAGCTCGAGGTAGACCATTTATGGCTGAGATTATTTGGGGCCTGTCTTTTGGGAGTGACTGCTTAAATTCATTGCTTGACCTTAGATTGTAAGTGGCTGCACTAAACTGCAATTAATCTTCTGTTTGTGTTTGTAATCTGATATTAAAACAACAACAAAAAAAAAACCCCATAGGCCTAATATGTGACTGTGGAGGTTTATGAAATGAGTCAATCTTCCTCGAATAAAAATGTAATGTTACTTGGATTTGCCTTTAAATGTTTTAAATTATTCAGAGTTGAGGGGTGCTTCTAAGTTAGTGGAGTATCATGTTGCACAGTAGTTGAATTAATACACTGGGCAAGTCATTTATTGTTTTCTGCTATTGGAAGAGCCTTTCAGTGGTGCACAGCTTTGCTTTGCAGAGGGATAGGAATGTCTTGGGAAATGTTGCTTGCTATTTCTGTTACATAGAGCACTGAGTCTTATGGAAGATGGAATAATTTAGTAATGTTTCACTCTTTTTTTCTTTCTTTTTGTTTCAGTATACTAAGAACACGTTTAAGGGGACACACTGTAGGGAATTCAGTACCTTGAGATTACATCAGAGCAGCTCAGTATCTAAGAGCATAACAGAGACTTTTTTTCTTTTTTGCTCTTACCATCTTACAGTTTGATGCTTAGTCTGTATCCCAAAATTCTTAGGATATGGTTGTGTTTGCTACAAGCTTGTTACGCATGCGCCAAACAGACAAACACTGCAGAATCCTGAAACATTTTAGAAGCTTTTATTTTCTAGTAATAATGTCCCATGTGTGAAGAAGATAAGAGAACACAATGCATCTGATTAACCCAGTTTAAAAGCCTTTTTAAAAAGCTATTCCAATTGACTGTGTGTTCTTATCAGACTGTACTCCCTACAAAAAAAAATAGGTATTTTCAGTTTTTGCCCGTAATTTCTTAAGTTGCTGTGTTTTTTCTTTTCACCAACTTTTTGAGTAATCCAAATTGTTTTTTCCTTATGTTTTCTTAGCTGTACTATTTGAGAGAAGTTCTGTTTTGGTGTAGTTACCTGATTGATCTAAATGTCTCACGTCTGTGTGTGGTATTTCTTGTGAAACACAGGCAGATCGATTACGTCGAATGCATGGAATAGATGAAGAGGGAAATAAGAAGAGACCCAGCCACATGTCAGCTGATGATCTAGCTGATGGCTTTATCCTGGATAAAGATGACAGACGTTTGTTGTCTTACAAGGTAAGGATTAAAATTTCTGGATTTTCAGAGGTCTGTAAAGAAGATTAGGGAAAAATAAGGAGTTGGCAAGTGAACTCTGTGGAGACATTTAGTCCAACGTCCTGCTCAGAGCAGGGTCAACTATGAAATCACTAGTTTACTCAGATCCAGTCTGTTGTTGGAAAATCTCCAAGAATGAAGGCTACTCAGAGAGATGTACACTGACTGCCCTTATTCTGAAGAGGTTTTTTTAATATCCAGACTGAATGAGCCCAGGTCTGCCTCTCCCCACAGAACAGGTGCCCTGGCCTACAGCAGTCTTGGTGGCTTTCTGCTGAACTTGCTGCAGTTTATCAATACCTTTACTGATTTGAAGGCCCTAAACTGGATGCTGTGTTCTGTGTGGTCTTACAAGTATCAAATCTCCTGAGTGTATTCTGCTGTTAGAGTAGCCTTCTCTGCCACTGGCCTGCTGGGTTGAAGAGGAGGCACTTTAGCATTTCTGGTTTATTGGTTTGGTTTTTTTTTTTATTTTCACTGTATTGATACAGCTCCCACCAAATTTCAGTCTAAAGATGAGTAGATTTCTGACATATTTCTGATTAAGGTGGCAGAGAACATAACCTTAAAGCTGAAGTTACAAATCACCCTGACTGTGGTGCACGTGTGTGCTGATTCTGTCCTCTCATACACAAGTAATGAGGGAACTGCTGTTCTTCTTGGAGGGGAGGATACCAATTGTAAATGTGAATTTAAACTGATCATTAATAAATGACCAAATATGTATCTGATATGCTATTTTAACACAGAAAAAATATATTTTTATAAGAAGAATGTTTCTGAAAAATGATGTTGAAGTCTTTTTCGTATCATCTGCTACTTTTCCTTCTGTGTGATTTCTTTTATTTCTCATGTACTACCTCTTCTTCTTCCAGTTTCTTACAGCTCCTTAAAATACTTTTTTATATCTATATGTATGTTCTCTCCCTAATATCCCTTCTTGGCTGGCATTGCTGGCATTCACTGCCTGGTCATGGTAGCAAGGCTCATTCTCTTCATGCATATTAAAGATAGCTTTGCATGGTGATTGTGGTGAGGTGCTGCCACTTTATCAGTGTTTTAACTGGCATGTTTTCTCTATGGACAGGATGGAAAAATTAATATTGAAAATGAGGAGGAGAAAGAAGAGGAGGAAGGAGAGGAAGAAGAAGAGGAGGAAGGAGAGGAAGAAGAAGAGGGGGAAGGAGAGGAAGAAGATGATGAGAATGAAGGAGAAAGTCAGGAAGAATCTGCAAGTGAAAATGAGGAGGATGATGCTGCAGATAGCCACTCTGATCTTGAATCTGATCTTGAGAGTGAGGAAGAAGCTGCAGGGAATAAAGAAGAGAAGAAACACAAGGCAAATGGAAATGAATCACAGAATGTGGAGAAATTAGATCCAAAGAGAGAAGCTGCCAAATCGGAGCTTCCCTATACATTTGCTGGTAAGCAAAGGACTGATCCAGAGCTCCCTTGTTGTCAGGGGTTTGTATCAGCCGGTCAGTTTCTCTGCCCTGGAGGTCTTGCATTCATTCATGGAGTTTTGCTTCATAGTTGTCTTCTACTATTTGAAGAGCAGCCAGTAACAGGTGTTCTTAGTGAGCAAACCTAACCATGCTTGGAGAAGTAGGAACCAGATCTGTTTCATCCCAGAGCAGTTTCTGTGCCTCTGAGCAGCATCAGAATTCTAAGGTAAAAACGGGAGTAAAATAAAAATACCTGTGCTCCTTTCTGAAGGCAACCAGCTTATCCAATCCAAAGTGCTACTGTTTTACCTAAGGAAGCCAGAACAGTATTCTGTGATCTTTACTTACAGTTTTTCTGGTGTTTGGACTGACACTTTTGTCAGAAGATGCTTGGGGAGCCAGGACTCTGAAGTTTAATCCCGGTGATGTAACATTGCATTATTGTAGAGACACTCAAAGTTTGGCTGGTCTTGGGTCCATGCCTAGCAGGAAGGAGGAGACATGTTTCAAGTAGTACACAAAACATTTATTCATATTCAGTACATAATTCATCTAACTATTGTCCTAGTGTAGATTTCTGTAACAAAAGTATCTGTTGCAAGACTAAACAACCTTTCAAACAACTTCCTTAAGTGCTTGTGTTTTTCCATCAAAAGAAGATGGCTTACTACACAAAGCTTTTTGAATTGTATTCAGGATTTGCTTTAACCAGAAAGCAGTCTTATTAAAATAACTCAAAAAATCACAACTAGTTAGGATGCCTTCTAGCATGTTGACTTCTGTAAAAAACTAGATATATGCCAAGGTTGTTGGGTTTTGGGGGTTTTGAAAATCATTTTCTATTTGTGGCCATATTGTTACTTTTCTTAATGTTCTTTGCACAAAAGCTAGTTAGGTGTGAATGAAACATAAAGCTAACTGTATTCTGGTAGATTTTTCATTGTGTGTTTAGATTTAATTCTACTTTGTGTCAACATAGTTGTACTGTTCAGCATATGTGGTAAATAGAGGATGACTTGAGTTTTAAGCATTGAAAAACGTTATTTTCTGACTTGTGTTCATAGAAATAATGCTACATACATACTAATAGATTATTAGTGTTTAAAAGGAAATTATTTAAAACATCTATGGTTTCTTTTTTATGAACAATAGCATTTTCAAATTGGAGATTTGTTGCACATTCACTTGAATTGAAGATGTAAAGTTTGAGATTTTTATGTGGTCAATTTTTGTTTTTATTCTCTAGTTCCTGAGTCCTATGAGACATTTAAGTCTTTATTGGCTGGAAGAACAATAGAACAACAGCTTACTATACTGGAGAGGATTCAGAAATGCAATCATCCAAGTCTTGCAGTGGGAAACAAAGCAAAGTTGGAAGTATGTTTTGTTTTATGTTTAAAATAACTTTTAATTCCACAGTAAGTTTTAGTAAATATTCAGGGAGCAGTATAAAATACACATGCTTCTATGTTGTAACAGTAGAATTAACATGATAATCTTCATTTTCTAAGTCTGTAGCACTGTTTCAGAACATGTACAATGAAGAAAAACTTAATAATTTTAACTTAATAATTATGCTTCTTGCAGAAATTGTTTGGCTTCCTTTTGGAATATATTGGAGAGTTAGCAACTCTGGATTTACCAGAACTCAAAACAATTGACAAACTGGTTCTGTAAGTATTAAATCCTATGTACTTCTGCTCCTTCAGGGTTTAAAGAGAAAAGCTACCTAGACTAAAGCATTTAGCTTGTTGCTTTTTTCAAATATCCTGTAGAATGTTGGCAGCTGGTAACTCTCAGCTTTTATGTTTTGACTTTGTTTCATGCATTACTTGATCTGTTAATTGTACCAAGAGATTTTCAAAACTTCAGAATGTGTTTTTTGATCTGCAAGATGCTTTTTGTGGGTAGTGGATAAGTAATACCATATATGCATGAAACTTCTGTATAGGAGGTTATTTAGACAGCTGATAAAGGATTTTAAGCTTTGCAGTGACACTGTGCAGGTTCTGTTGCAGTCTCTGTTTTTTCCACAAGTTTTAGTTCTGTGAATTCACTCAGGGAGCTAGATGAAAATGGAATTAAGAGTTACAGTAAGTTCATATGGAAGTTCCAACTAAACACTTTGCAGGAAGTTGTCAGTTTGGCATTGTTGTCTTCAAATGCCTGACAGCCAGTTATGCTGTGAGGAGAGAGCCAAGTTTGTCTCAGAGGTATAAAGCAAAGGACAGGAGTCAACGGGCAAGGGCTGCAACAGGGGAAATTGCAATTAGATTTAAAAAAAATATTTTCTCAGAAAAGGTAGTGAACATTAAAATTAGTTTCCCAGAGAAGCTGTGAAGATGGACAAAACTCAACAAAGCTATGAGCAACCTGATCTGGCTTTGAAGTTAGCCATGCTTTGAGCAGGGAGCTGCATCAGATGATCTCCAAAGGTGCCTTCCAAACAAAATTGATCTGTGGTTCCTATCTTGCAGGATAGGCAACTATCTTTCAAGAAGTTATCTTTATGTAGTTTTCAACATATGGTTTTTATTTCATGCTGAAGTCAGTAAGTTTGTAAAAGTCTGTTACGTGCAGCATTAGCATTTATTGCTCTGTTGCATTCATCAGGAAGAGCTCTGACCCACTGATACTGTCACACATTTACCAAAGGGTAAATACGTTTTGGTTGTCTTTAGAACTGGCATATATTAATATCAATGCAGACAAATTTCAGTGAAAATACTGGGAGACCAAACAGATGTAGGCTCCAGACTGCATACGCCTGTAGGCACTAACCATAGGCCAGGAGCTGATCTGATTTGTGTTTGGGGTTTTTTTCCTTGTTTGCAGTAATAATTTTGCTAACCACATTGCTGCCTTACATGTTGTTTAATATTGCCTAAGAGTGTTTAGAATAGTGGGCTGTCTAGTGTAAGCCAGCATACTTCACTGCAGCAATATCTAAAGTTAGGAGGTTCAGAAGGATACATCATAACCTAAGCAAATGATTTAGGAGTGTATTTTAAAGTTTAAAGTAATTTTTTACCCAAGATTTAGAAACCTACAACTCAAGGATTCTCACAAGGCCTAATGAAAAATACATCTCAGTAAACTAAATTACAGTCATTCTACAAAAGAAACATTTATTGCAGGCAATTTGTTATTGTTACAATATAGATGGAACACAAGAAATCTTCCTGAGGGTGCTTAAAAATCACCTTTTTATTAGCATCAGTGGTGTAACTTGATTATGACTTGAATCTCTTGTTAATAGGCCATTGTACAATCTTTGCCAGATGTTTCCTGAGGCAGCCAGTGACAGTATCAAGTTCATCCTTCGAGACGCTGCACATGATCTGGAAGAAGGGATGGAAGCCAAAGGCCGTGCAGCATTTCCAGGTTTAGACACGGTAACAAATGCACGTTGCTGGCCTTCTCTCTTTGCATTAGTGCAAGATGACATTATGCAGTGAGTTATTAGCATCTATGACTTTCTAGGCTTTCCAATATTTTAAATTACCTTTCTGGAGATAAGTTGTATCAAAAACCCCCACAACAACAAAAAAAACCCACCCCTAAGAAACAAACAAACAATACACACACACATATTCTTCAGAATAGAAGTGTGACTGTGGAATTCATAAGGGGAAAAGATCTTAAAATTTTCCCTCCAGTCTTCATAGCAGAACATTGTTTGATTTCCTGATGAAAACTTAAATAGGTAGTTTTAGGAAGAAGTTATTTTATCAGTTATATTGTGACTTCTTTAATTGTGTTAAGTACAAATGTTGAAAAAAGTGCTTCATAGAAGTGCAATAATTCTGCAGTATCTCTTAGATTAAAAGAACAAAACCAAAAAACACTCAACCAACCAACCAAAAAAAAAAAAAACCAAACAAAAAAAATTATGGATATAAAAATGCAACATTTCTTAGTATATATGATAATGGCTGAATTGGAAGGAATTTCTTTCCTTGTTTTATTGGTAGTATTCCATTTTTGCTTGCTATGTTAAATGTAAACAGATTCCTTTTACAGTGTCTAGGTAAATGGCTGTTGGAGAATTCAAGAAGGGAGCATATGGAAAATGAGTATTTTTTTAAACTGTAGTGAAGTTTCAAAGACAAACCATAAATCTAATTCAGAGGGAGCTACTTGTTTTCTGTCAGCTTGATGAATTGCTGCTGCCTAATGGAATAATTAGACTATTGAAGGAAAATAGACTAAAGGCTTGGTTCTTACAGCTTGGAAGATATATTGAATTCTTTTGAAGTGTCTTTGTTCTGGATATTTTGTTTGACAGGAAATGTATAAATGTATTGTAGAGAGCTTTTAACTTCTATTTTAATTGTCACCATCGCCATTATAACACCAGTCACACTTCTGCCTTTCATTCCCTTCACTGGACTTTTCCAGGTTGCAGGCCATCATTATCTTTTAAGGTGTAATTATATAATTTTGTATTCTCAAAGCACTTGTTTGAATGAATATTCCATAGATCACCTGTCTTAGTAGGCTTTTCATATGCCTACTGTTATCTTAGCCTGCAATTCAGAGCATTTAGTAATAAAAACACTTCAGAAGAGTATCTGTTTACAATCAAAGAGGAACAGAGAGGAAGCAATAAAATTTTACTTCCATCTGCTTTACTGTGTAAATATCCAATTAAATAATTTTCACAATTTCCTTGCAGCTGATGTTTAATTTCCATATGGTCTTGACAGGTCACTTGTAGCTCTCTCAAGTCCCCTTGAATAAAAGTGTATCTAGTCACTGCTTAGTTCTTTTGGCTGCAGCTGTTTGTTGGTGTGTGCCCGTGCCTGAGGATTCTGGTCACTCCATTATCTGTGTTGAGGCCTGGTTGAAAGGTGTCACAGGTCCTGTGTGGCCACTTGCCCTGTGTTTGTGGTGTGAGGGTGTGTGATTGTGGTGAGCTGAAGGAGATCAAATGTTCTTATGGAGTAAAAGGGGGTGGGAGCCAGAGTTCCTTCTTAGTTGTTATTGTTCTTTCAGCTGCCTCACTCAATCCAGTGTAAGACCTACAATGGATATTCTTTTCTCGTCTAACTTAAACAGTTGTCTCAATAAATAGGTCATGTATCATAGCAGATTTCTCAAAATTACATGTATTGTAGTATTTTACACCGTGTGGCTGTTAATCATTCAAAAGTTACTATGTATAAAGTCAAGATCCTGGGAATAATGTCTTAACTATATTTTGCTTTATTCTGTTTTATGTGCAATCAGCTTATTTATTTGAAAATTGTATCTCTGCTGTTTCCAACTTCTGACTTCTGGCACCCAGTTGTAACACCAGCTTTTATGTACATGAGTCAGCTACTTACTAAGGTATGTCTGTGATGTTGTACCTCAGTATATAACTTCACATATATGATTTCTTCCTCAGACTCCAAATATGTATGTTAGCATTAATGTATATAGTGGAAATATAATTGCAAAGGCAGCTTTGTGTTTGGTATAGCCACAGATAGTAACTGGAAGAAAGGGTGAAGAAGAAAACACCCTTGCAGGCTATAGTCCAACTCACAAAACCAACTCTCTTCAATTTTTCAAGCTGTCACAAAAGAATTCCTTCCATGGTAAATTACATGGGACTAATAGAACAGACTGAAGAGTCATTCAGTAGTGGTTTCTTTTCTATGTGTTGCATTTCTTCCTACTTAAGAGAGGTTATTTACTTAAAAATTGGCAGTATTTATTTTCCTTGAAAATGTACCTAATGCAATGCATTAAAATACGTCTTTATTTTTCTATCCTAATATCCTGTTTATATGTTTTAAAAGTCTTGAGCTAATTGTTCTGTTGCTGCCAAGTTGTTCTCAGCCTTCTTTTTCACTGGTTCATTTGTGAAGAATTTATTGTTTGTGGTTTAGCACCTTCTAGTGGCTAAATGAGTTTTGATAAACCTGCTACTCAATTCTGCAGGTATTCTTCAGCTGAGGACCAGGGAAAGCCAGTGTGGTTCTCATCAAAGATCAAAGGCTCAAATTTTATAGACTTCAAATGCTTACAATGCAGTTAATAATTCATCTTTTGGGGAGATCCTGTATTTGTGATGTATAGACTTTTAATTAGGAATATTTTGTTCTTTTTATTTCTTTTAGTGTCGCGTTACAACATTGCAAGATGTTATTAAAGGGTTATTTATATGCTGTTTGTTCCTGGAATATGTATCTCTCTCCAGAAGATTTGTACCAGAGCTCATCAATTTCCTTCTTGGAGTACTTCATATCTCTCTGCCCAAAAACCAGGCCCAGGGTGAGTTTGTTTAGGAAAAATGAGTATTTAATTTAGAGTTCATTTTAGTATTGGGGTTTATCTTTTAAATTTCTTAATACAAATATTTCACACTGATTTCATTGTTTTTGAACAAAAGGCTAAAATCATCTTCTAGTTTGGCCAAAAACAACCTTGATTCTTGGGCATCTTGTTATGAACTAGATCCTCTAGTATTGTTGGCAGGAAGGAAAGGACTGAGGTTATTAAAGGAAATGAACTCATGTTGGCCACAGTGCAGTATTTTTGCAATGCTGTCGTTCTAAACAGACTGTGTGATTGGACTGTGTTCTGAAATTCAGAGTTCCTAATGGGTTCCTGATGAGAACCCTGTAACTTCACAGTGAGGCTGCAGCTCATGCTGCAGACAGCCTTCATCTTCAGCTAATGGCTGTATCACCTAAGTGAGAGCTAAATGAGAGCCATACATCACAAAGCTGGTATTTTCCCTTATTTGCCATGGATTTGTAGTAGTGTAATAGAGGGGCAGCTATCCCCACAAGCAGGATTAGTGACATAAGTGTGTAAACTTAACAATTTGCACAGATACCAGGGATAACAAAATTATCTTTTCAGTGTGTTCCCTATGTTAGCAATTTTTTTGAACTTGCCAGTCTCTCTTCCATTTTTTTTTCTTTTATTAGTTTCTGTCTTTAAAGCTATTCTGGTTCTGGGACTCTTTTTGTTGACCAGTTCAGTGACAATAATTTATTTTTGAGGAGTTTGTCAGAGTATAGTAACTAATTCATGTGTTAATGTCTCTGTCTGGGCTCAGCATGCAGGAGGAGACTCTGCAGGCAGGATATTACCAAGTGAAAAATTCAACTATTTGATAAACTCACAAGATATCTGGGATTTAATGAACTACACACTATGTATTAGTATGCTCATCACTCTTGATAAGATACTCAAGAGTCTGTTCTCTAAATAGTCATCAGTCTGGTGAGGAAGGTTTAGCTTCTGTCAGTATTCCAGTACTTCAGTAGGCAGCTGCCTTCCTTTCCCTTCAGTACTTCTTTGCCTTTTTTTTTCTTTTTTTAAAATTTTTGAGCTACTGCTGATCCCTTTTCTCAGCTAACCTATCACTGCAGTTTCACCTTGATTATCTGGCATTGCTGTACTCCACAGACCTTCCCCCAGCTGCTTCTCACAGCTTAGCAGTTTCCTCTGGAGTGTGAGCCAAGGTTACACAGCTGGGCTGCATCAGAGCTAAGCCCTGCATTCTCAGAAGGCCAACAGCTGAACCCTTAGAAGGAGGTGGGAAGAGGTTATGGAGTGGGTGGGTTACGTAGTTCTAAAAGTATTTTCTCTCCTTTGTGTACTCTCTTAGGAATGTTTGATCTACAGAGGGTTTTGGTAAAGTTAAAATAGAGGATTCTGCAGAATTAGATAAGAAACTTGAAAAATATTTAGTGGTAATTATCGATCAATTGTTACCTTAAAATATTTCTTTGTTAAAATTCATATCATTCTGTTAATGGTTTTGCACTAGTTAAATTTGCATGGTGTTGGTTTCTGTTAGCAGTGAGGAAAAGCTCAATAAAAGATACATTAGAGGCCCAGTGTTCTCTTTGAGAACTTTCCAGTCAGTGTTGATGTTTTGAAGTTCCCAAGGTATCCAGTTGTGGTTTTAAATATTCATGGTGGTAGTTTTGCTGGTAGTTGTGATGGTAAAGCTATCAACACAGAATATTTTAAAGTAAGCAGACATGCATTCCTCCAGAATGTTGATGCACCATCACATTAAAAAAATTCTCAGGGTTCAATTTTAACTTTAAGTCGAGTCAGCAAATAAACTCTTAATGTTTTAATTTTGTTATCTTGATCCATAAATTTCTCACATGAGAAAGTTATATGGAGTGCAGCTTCATAAAAAACTGAATTACAGTCTGATGTAGAGTAAAAGCTATTACCTTAAAAAAAGAAAAGCTGTAGGTGGAGGGAGTGGGAAGGAGTTGCCATGGTTGATAGCTTTAGCTAATTGAATTGTTAATGAGATCTGCTATCCTCTCACAAGTAAAGCAGATAATAAAACTCACAGATCTTAGTTACTGATCTTGCATAAGCCTGTGTGTGTCATAATCTCTTACAACTTTGGGCCTCAAACCTTAAAATATCCTGTCTTCTGGCCTGTCTGTGGAGAGCCACGTACAGGTTGTAGTGCATGTAAATAATCTGAACTTAAAATTTGAAAAAGTTTTGAAGTCAATTCCATGGCAAGCTTGCAAGACATAAGGAAAATGAAGGGAAAAAGCCCCAAAGGTCTAGCACAGAGAATGCAAATTATTTTGTCCCTTAGCCATGAAATTCCTCAGATGCTTCTTTCATGTTGCTGTATAAGTAGTTTCACAGATCAGCTTGTGATCTGTGCATAGGGAATCTTTAGTGTTTTCCATATGCCCTGCTCCAGTATATATTCTGTGCTCCATGTTCCTCCTGTTCTAAAACCCCTGAGCTGGAGTGGGAGAGGACTGTACAGTGTCTGAGGGCCCCTGCTGTGGGATCACAGGAGAGGCTCCGTGGCTGCAGCTGTGGGCTCTCCCTGCTCCAGCTCACTGTGCCTCATGACCACCTTGTGCTCAAAGCCTTCTGCTTGTGACCCCCAGGGGAAAGTCCTGTGCCTGTCCTGTCCTCGTAAGTGTCCCCAGTGCTCCCTGCTGGACCAAACCTGCAGTTTAGCTGTGAATCCTGCTTCCCACAGGGCAAACCTGTACCTACCTGTCCTGACTTTCCCCATCCACAGAATGAACCAAAGAATCACAGAATGGTTTGAGTTGAAACAGACCTCGAAGACCATCTAATTCTAAACCCCCCTGCCATGGGCAGGGACACCTTCCACTAGACCAGGTTGCTCAAAGCCCCATCCAACGTGGTTTTGAGCACTTCCAGGGCTGGGACACACACAGCTTCTCTAGGTAGCCTGTAGTCCAACATCTCACCACTCTCATAGTGAAGAGTTTCTTCTTTTTATCCTGTGTAAATCTACCCTCTGTCAGTTTAAAACTGTTACTCCTCGTCTTATCACTACACTGCCTGATAAAGAGTTCTTCCCCATCTTTCCTGTAGGCCTCATTTAAATACTGGAAGGTTGCTGTAAGGTCTCCTCAGGGCCTTCTCTAGGCTGAGCAACCCCAGCTCCCTCATATGGGAAGTGCTCCAGCTCACTGGTCATCCTCAGGGCCTTCCTCTGGATGCTCTCGAGCCACTTCTGGGTTCTTCTGCAGGGACCTCAGAGCTGAACACATTCCTTCAAGTTGGATCTCAGGACAGTGAAGTAGAGAAGAATCCCCTCCCACAACCTGCTGCTCACGCTGCTTTTTGTTGCAGCCCAGGGTGCATTGGCTTTCTGGGCTGCAAGGGCACACTGTCAGTTCAGGTTTTTGTCCACCAATACCCCGAGTCCTTTGCAAAGCTGCTCTTAATCCCAGATTGCCCCAGTCTGTATCCATGTGTAGGGTTGCCCCAAGTTAGATGCAGGACCTCAGAGTTTGTCTTATTGAACTTCATGAGGCTCACATGGTCCCACCTCTGAAGCCTGTCAGGTTCCCTCTGGATGGCATCCCCTTGCTGTAGATTTTCAAGCACACCAGTCACCCTGGTGTCACCTGCAAGCTTGCAGAGGGTGCATTCAATCCCAGTGTCCATGTCCCTAGGCAAGATGTTCAATAACACTGTCCTGGGACAGACCCCCTGGCAGAACCTTCTCATAACTGATCTTCACCCAGACATGGAGCCATTGGCCACAACTGTGGCTGTGCCCATGCAAATATTGCTTATTTACTGAGTCATACACCTGTCAGATTCATGCCTCTCCAGTTTGGAGACCAGGATGTTGTGCAGGAGAGTCTCAAATGCTTTGTATAAATCCAGGTAGATGATATCAGTTGCTCTTTCCTTACCTATCGATGCTGTAATCCTGTTATAGAAGGCCACCAAACCTGTCGGGCATAATTTGCCCTTGATGAAGCCTTGACAACCCATGTTGTCACTGAGCACCTCTGTGTTTTGCATGTGTTTTGTTGTGGTTTCCAGGAGGATCTGCTCCACAGTCTTACTAGGCATGGAGGTGAGGCTGATCAACTTGTAGTTTCCTATAGCTCTTTATCTTTCCCTTTTCAAAAGTGAGGATTGTTTTTCCCTCTTTCCAGTCACTGGGAACTACAGCTTTTCAAATATGAAAGTGGTTTAGGAGCTTTATCTTGCCAGTTCCCACAGGATGCCCTAGGTGCCAGGGACTTGAGCATATTCAGGTTCCTTAGTCTCAAGTGTGGCCTCGTACAGTGGACAGTACTTGGTTCTCCCAGCTCCTGCCTTTGGATTCTGTGACTTGGGCAGAGTGACTAGAGCACTGACAGATGTTCCAATGCTCCAGTGTTTTCCATTGTTTTAGAAAAATGTAATGCAGATAGAAGTATTTTTAAAGGTAGTACAATTAAAAATGTAAAATCAGAAAAAAATTAGTCGAATTGATCTTAATGACTGTTGTTCTTGTTTTTTTAGGCTATACTATAGTGCATCCGTTTACACCAGTGGGGAAAAATTTAGAATTGCTATTGGTGAGTGATAAGGAGGATCTGAAAAGCTGGGAGAAGCAAAATGTGCCACTAAGTATTGTGACTAGATTAAAGGAAACCAGCAGAACAGAGATAAATCATACCAGGTATGTAATAAGTACAGAAGAACAGAAAAAGTACCAGATCTGTTGTGTCATGTCAGAGACAGTGCTTTCTAGAAGTAAAAAGAAGAGTAGTGGATAGTTCTCATGTGTTTGCTGCACTGGCATAAAGATCTGTTGCTGATGGGATTCTTTTGGTATTTGCTTAGGAGAATGAAAGTTTTAGTCTGAATTAACAGCTACTTCTAGTTGTGACTGGTTCTGCCAATCAGTCTTAATGGATTCTGCTAACAGTCCAAATTTAATTAATTCAGAAGATTGTATTTGAAAATCCACTGCAGTTTTTCCATATGAAATTGTTAAATTTTTGTACATTAACAGGTTATCATGTCTAGCCCTGTGTTTTGACCTTATTAAAAAATGTGCAGCTCTCTATGAATCTTTACCATCATTCCATGAAATAATGCATCCTGTCAGGATACTCCTTACACAACATGTGCCAGTTAATGAATATCCTGAAAAAATGCAGGTATGTATTTCTCGGAATTTAAATAATCAATATTTGTTTTATTAATAAATTCTATGATCTTCATCTGTGTAAACAAAAATAAACCAAGTGTAAGCATTAATTATTTCAAGGGTCAGGCATTTTGATGATCCTGTGGAAAAAAACAAAGCACAGAGAATATTTAGAAAATGTATTTTTTCATTGTATATGATGTCTTGCCTATCTAAATGAAGAGAACAGCACTTAGCTTGTAATAATATAAGATTCCATGAGTGACATAATTTCTAAGAGCAGTATGGACATCTGGTTGCTCTCATACTTCTGTATTGAATGTGTAAGACCTTGGTAAAATAAATACATGAACCAAACTGGGGAGATAAAACTTATAACTGTATAGATAAAATGAACATAAATATGCATGGTCAGCACCTTACCTAGGACAGTTGCTTATTTGTAGCAAAATCATCTTCTCCTTAAAGAAGCAGTGTAAAATGTCCCTAGAGAACTAAGTTTTATTACTTAGATGAAGTCAAATGGCCTGTTTTTTGCCTTCAAAATAAAAAACCCCTGGTCATTCTTAAAATTACCATGAGAGGAAGAGTTAAACTACCTTTAGTCTTGCTTCTTCCTCTGTTAGGTGAAACTACCAGCAGGCAGACCTTTCTTGTTGTTCATGATGCCATTTTAATAGACTTCCAAAAGCTTTTGAGAATTACCCAACTTGGATTAGAGCATGTCAGTGTTAGCAGTGTCCAAAGGAGTAGCTGGGGCTTAATGCAGGAAAAAAAATACATGGGGAGAACATTACTGTTGCTTCAGTTTACAATAGCTTTTGATTTATGGTGGTTTTGATATGCTTTTACAATTGTAATTTGTTCTGTGTTTTCAGGAATGGTATCACAGTGCTTTGAAAGAGCTGGAGAACAAAGTCAAACACTATACCCCACTGATATGTGAGAAAAAGAAGCCAGTGCCATTGAAACAGTATACTCCTAAAATTGTGAAAGTGTAAGTAAAGAACACTAGATGCAAAGGAAAGATGCATTTTAACCTTAAGATTTTTAGCAAGCTAGCATGGATTTGGAAAGCAGGACACAAAACAGAAATGCTTTTCTGCTGGATTTTGTGCATAATTCACAAGGGGCCATCTACTTGTGTGGTAGGGAGGGAGAGAAAAAAAAGGAAAGGAATTTTAAGAGCAAGTATTATCTTGTAGGAAAAATAGCACTGAAAGTCAACTCTTGCCCATATAATGAATTGTAAATTAACAAATTTCAAGATTATTAGATAGCTATTATCTGGTCAGGTGCTTTACTGAATGGTCTGTCAGGCATTCAAGTCAGAAGAACAAGAATGAGAGTTCATATGTATATGAAATATAAGATGGTAAAAGATGGATGGTGAAAAACACTAATTTAATTTTGTAGATAATAGAACAGTGTTCTGATTCAGGAAATCTGTTTTATATTGGCTGCTGATTTATTTAGCCATATTGGTTATCTACAAGGCCACAAAGTTGTCTACTTTATTTATTCTAATAATTGAAGGGGACAGCTTTGCTCTGCCATACACACTTACCCCCAAGTTATTGATCAGACTTCTTCTATAAAATGCATCTCCTGAGAAGGTCTGCAAAAATTTAAGATGTATGAGGGACTTTCTGTCTTTCTCCAGATGTCTTCCATTCTTCTGGTCTAGCTTTTTTAGTCTGTTCAAAGTGTATGCTGCATATGAGCAATTGAAGTGTGGTCATTGGCATGATGATGAAGTGCTGTTAGAAGGTCTGGTGAACATTTTTCCAGTATGTTCATTGGGCAGCTTCTTATTTTGCAACTTATTCATGTAATATGCAGGAATTAAAATACTGAGTTAGTTTTCATACAAAACCTCTCCGTATGAATACGAAAAAGTTGTGGGTTTGAGGTGTTCTTTGCTCACACATACATTCTTATTTCAGCTTAGAGTTTGGAAGAAAGCAGGCAGGCAGCAAAAAGGAGCAAGAAAGAAAGCAGTTGATTCAGAGGCATAAACGGGAACTTAAAGGAGCCATTCGTGAGATTCGGAAGGATAACCAGTATCTGGCTAGAATGCAGCTGTCAGAAATCATGGAGAGGTAACGTGGCCTTTGTTTCTGCACCACTTTGGGGGTTCTTCTGCTGCATGTTCATTTCTTTGCTGTGTGCCAAGACTGACATTAATGATCAACCATACTAAACTTTAATAAAATGGGACAATTTGAGGAAAACCAAGCATTTTCAATAGAGGTCATTTAAAGTGTTTTCAACTTTGCAGTTTTGTTTTTTGGTTTATGAGGATGCAAAATGTTTTTATTTAAATGATATGTTGGTGAAATTTAAGAATTGTGGGGCATTTTATGAATAAGTATATTTTCCATAATATAATCTTTCTGAAATATTTTATATGTTGTTTATTTTACAGAGATTCAGCCAGAAAAAGAAAAGTGAAAGAGCTTCTTGGTAGCCTTGCTACACAGGAAGGTGAATGGAAAGCAATGAAAAGGAATAAATGGAAGAATTGATTGGGACCCATCTACAGCAGGAAGCTTACTGCCATATAAAACACCCCAATCATGGCTTTTGAACAGATTTTAATTGCATTTTTTGGATGCATTCCTTTCGAGGAGACAACATCACTGGATTTGTTTGAAAAAATGAAACTGCTTATTAGGAAAATCCACAACTCTTCATTAGGAAAATAAAAATAACGCTTTCGTACATGGCATTCTTCTTTTTTATTTTAACAGGAACATTTGGATGGATAATCAGAATTTTAAGTCTAAAACCTAATCACACACACCTGACTTGAACTGCACACAAGTAACATTCTGTGTCAGAAACCTGTTACTTCAGGTCATTAGTGAGGTTCCATTTCAGGGCCAGTTCTCTTCATCAACTACTTGCACGTGGGACTCGAAGCTGCACTGAGTGCTTTTGCAGAAGACCCTGCATTGGAAGGAGCTGCTGACTCCCTCAGAGGCAGAGAGGCCCTGCAGAGATTTTGACATTCAGCAACCCTGTGAAGTTCAACAAGGGCAAGTGCTGGGTTCTGCACCTGGGGTGGGGCAACCCTGGATGTCCAGTCAGATGGGGAATGAGGGGCTGGAGAGCAGGGCCAGGGAAAGGGGCCTGGGGTCCCGGTCTGTGGAAAGCTGAACCAGTGCCCTGGCAGCCAGGAGGCACATCCCTGCCCTGGGGACATCAGGCACAGCCTCGACTGCTCTGCTCTGAGCTGGGGCAGCCTCAGCTCGAGTGCAGGGGATAAAAGCTACAAGAGGGTGCCCAAAGGAGGGCAACAAAGGTGATGAAGGGCCGTGAGAAGTGGCTGAAGGGCAGGTCTGTTCAGCCTGGAGAAGAGAAAAAGGAGAGACCTCATTGCAGTTACAACTTCCTCGTGAGGGGAAGGGGAGAGGCAGACACTGATCTCTTCTCTGTGGTGACAGTGGCAGGACTCAGGGAATGGCCTGGAGTTGTGTCAGGGGTAGTTTGGTTTGGGTATTGGAAAAAGGTTCATCTGAAACGTTTCACCTGGGAAGTGGCACAGCACCAAGCCTGACAGAGTTCAAGAAACTCTCAGACAGATGAAATGACTCTTGGGGATGGTCCTGGTAGGACATTCTGTGATCTTTTTTTAACATTGAATAGTTGCAGGCATCTCTCATAATAGTAGTATAATTTAAACAGTAACATTTTAATGAGTCTGTAGCATCAGGACATGCTAAATTGTGTATTGAGTAGTGGAATCAAGTAGAAGTCCTTTGTTAAAGCTATACATCTGTTCATTTTTTCAGTAAGTCTTGAGCACAGCTCAGATGTTCTTAATCAAGGGTGATTAATTAGAATTCCTTAGTGTGTTCAAAACTGTCTGACTTAAGGGAACAGTGATACTGTTAACTTTTTTTCACTTAATTTATCATGTATGTCTAATCACCGATAGATGCCCAGCATGACTTTGGAAAACATCTGCTCTTCAAACAGAGCCAATGAATACTTCTAACTCTTTCTTTTTTTATGCTGTATTTGCAAAGAAGCTTTGCAATGGGACAAAGCCATCATAGTTACTGATGGGTGCTAATCTGAACTAGGTTCACTGCTCAGGTAGTCACTTAATATTTGGTAAATTCAGTGATAGTTGTTATGCAGTAGACAAAATTGTAATGTTTTCATGGAAAGCTGTTAGGAAAATAAAATGCCCTTTTACATTAAAATTTCAATCTGAAAGACAAACTATAAGACGTGTATGAAGAATGTACTAATGGCCATGGTTCTTTACAAAAACAAACCTCCAAAGCTCCCTCCATTTTTAAATGCTGTGTTTTGGCCAGGAGGTAACTGATCGTAATGTTCTACCTACTGTTCATGAAGAAAAACTTACACACTGTCAGTTAATCTGATTTAACAGTTAGCCTTTGTTGTTTTAGACTGGCTCAGAATGTTTTCTTTGTTCTGTTTTCTGGGGTTTTTGGTTTGGTGTTTGCTTTTTGGGCATTTTTTGGGGATATGGGTTTTTTTGGTTGGATTTTTTTGGTTAGTTGGTTTTGAGGTTTTCTCAGGGTAAACTTGAAATGGAAGCAGGACTCAAACTACCTAAAAGAGGTGAGTTGAAACACAGCCTTTACATTTAGTCTCTAATGGCAAAACTGTCTTTGTTAGGCATGTCTTATTTCTTAAGAGAAAAATTCTTTATTGGAGAAAAAGGCTTTTATTAACTCTGTGTGACTAGTAATGCAAGTAATATGTGATAATCACCAGCTTTTTTTGATTTCCTTTTTTTTTAAGTGTTAAAATGGGCCAGATGCTAAGTACGTGTGGAGAAGATACTTGTGTCATTCAAAAATTAATAAGATTCCTATGTTTGAAATCCACTCACACTTTTAAAAAATAAATTCATTTTCAGTTAGCTTCGCTGATTTTGGAAAAGTTATCTTCTGAAACCTCAAATGAATCTCAGAAGATTAATATAGCTCCTGTTTTATTTCCATTTGGCACAGTATGAATTTTTTTCCTTAAAATCTTTTTAGTCAAGAACTTGAGAGTGAAGTAATGAGGAAGGAGCTAACTTCCTGTTTTATGCTATAAATCAGTACTTTCAGTTTGGACTTTTGGTCACAGCACAAATAAACTGTTGAAAAATATTATTATTATTTATCTGACTTCAGCAGTAGCCTCAGAGGTTTTGTCCAGCAGGGTATTAGAATCACAGAGAGGCTGACAGAGGCAATTTGATCCTGATTTTTGATACCTCTTGCAGCTGCTTTTTATTCCTTAGGGAGGGAGGTAAAGAAAGAGGGTAGAGACGCAATGATGATGTTTCTGGGACAGGACATTATCTGGGACAAGAGAATGAACAGGAATATCTTGTGATACTGATGAACAAAAATGAAGGATGAGGAAACCTCAGCTGATAGATTCACTCAACTGTTTTGGAATGTCAGACTGAAAGTAGTTCTGTTTGAAATCTTGTTGAATGAGAATCACTATATGCGCTTTTACAAATTATATTGTCAATGTTTAAAGTCAGATTTAATATTGCAAACCTGGGACTAACTGTGATGATTAACACACGGTATTTTACATGAGTAGGAAAGCAAGACTGTGTAGTAGTAGCTGAGGGGTGTTTCTGCTCTGATGTGATAGGAAGGTCTGGTCATTTGGACTACAAAGAGCTTGAACATGTTTGAGAGCTGGCTGACCCTCTCGTTGAGCTTCTTGAACACCATCACACTTACAAGGCGCTGTCTTGTCTCTCTGTTTCTTTTAACTCAGGATTTGTCATAACAGGCCTTTTGACACATCAATTATCAATTGTAAATCTGTATTTAATTAGCCAAAAAAAAGAAACTATTCTGTAACTAGAATCAAGTCATCACACACAAAAAAGGAAAATTACCATTTTGCTTTTAGTTTCAGGTAGCTTATCTGTCAACATCAGCTGTCCCAGAGAATCGCTACCCTGACTATGAATATTGTAAAGAATAGGGTGAGAACAAAACTGTTCAGCTAGAAACTGCATAAATTACCTTTTTTTATGACGGCATGAAAAGCTTCCTCAGGAGTTTTGGTTGTCATTTGGAAGCTGGTAAGCAGTTTGATATTTTCAGCTGTGCCTTGCAGAAGTCACCATCTACCATGGTGTGTTCCTGTCCGTGTAAGGCTTCCCCTGTGACCACCAGTCTTCTGCTGAATGGAGGCACTGAGGCTGCTCCTGAGCTCAGCAGGGGCCCTTTGGCTGCTGGGCTGGGGCTGGTGTCAGCCACAGGGACTGGTGGGACTTCTTTCCTCTTCAGGGGCCTTCTAGGCATTTGGAAAAGTCAAACAGAAACTCTGACTTGGCAGCTTTAATAATCACTCTGAGACTGTGAGGTGTTACATATTCACAGGGTCAAAAGCATTCTATCAATGTGCTCCTTGTGGTCTTCTAGCTGTGTTTCCTAAGCTAAACAGGTGTATTTCAGACCAAAATATATTGGCCATGCAGTCTTGCTTAGTTTAAAAGACTGGTTTTTGTAAGTGTTTGGTTTGGGGTTGTTGTTTTGTTTTTTTTTTTTTTTCTTCTTCTTCAGTAAATTAAGTCTGGAGTGGAAAACAAATCTTTCATGCAGTCTAAAAAATTATGAAGATGCTGTATGGCATTAAATCCTTTAAAATACTGACTTTGGGGCTAACACTGCTTTTTAGCAATAGAGCAGGGAAGTAAAAGCCAGAGTAAATGAGGCATTACTTCAGTAAAAAAAGAGACTGATATAAGAAAAAGGCCAGTGTTAATAAATGTAGTCTAGGAACCAAATTTAAGTTATCTGTCAGATATGCAAGATTTTGGACTGGAAAGGAGCAGGTAATGACCTATTTAATTCTAGAAACAGTGTTATGTATTTACATGCAGGATTGTATGACGTGGTTGACTGCAGTAACACTACAGGGCTCAGTGATCTGCAAAAGCCTTAGGCCAGTAAAGGAAACAGGAAGAGCTGGGGTTTTTTGGTGTCTCAGTGGGCTTTTTTTTGGTGGTTTTGTTTTGTTTTAAATTTATTTTTATTTATGTATCTGAATTCAGATGGTGCCTGATCAGTCATATACTATATATATATATATGTACATATAATTTTTCCAGATATTAAAGGATTATTCATACTTAGTCCAAAGCAGCTCAAAAAAAGAATTTTGTCTTGGAATGGACTGCAATTGTTGTGTTATCATTCAGGTTTCAGACTATGTACTGGATCTATCATATTTCCCACACCAAACTAAGTACATAAAATTCTCAGATGTACATGAGATTAGCAGCTCACTATTTGAGTTAGCCAGTTAGATAACTATTTGATCTAACTGGCATGTTAATCCTGATGTTATGCTTACATAAGCTGCTCCAAGTCTAATCAGCTGGCAAGCCACGAGAGAGATGTCACTGAGTAGAAGGTCTGCGTCCAAGTGCTGATAACTACATCCACCCCAAACTGCATTGCCTTCGAGGGAGTCAGCAGTCTTTTTAAGATCTGTGTTAATTTGCTTTATACACTTCGCTGGCAGATTCTTACGTGTTTAAGACTGACGTGATGGATCTGCCTAAGTCCGCTTGTAACCACGTCCTCCCATTTTAATTAGGCGATGGACATCAGACACGCCTGGATAAGGGAACAGTGCTCGGTGGCGCTTACAATACCACAGCTATTCATGTTCTCCGGGCTAAAATATTCGTGTTGAGGGAGAAGTTAGGTTTGGGAACAGTTACATCTTTTGCAACTACCTTTTTCTCTAAGTCAGATAGCCCTTATCAAAGCCGCAGCTAACCGCTGCTGTAGCACCAAACGAAACATCGCTTCCTTTTGGAACGAGTGTTTCAGGACCTGTGTTTAAGGGCGAAAGAAGGGCTGTGGTGCGACGTACGCGGTTCACTTCCAAGGCCGCGGCGCTGCTCTCAAGCGGGCTGCAGCCCCGCCGCGCTCCGCGGAGCCGCTCGGGCGGGCCGGGCGCGTCCTCCCGCCGGGCGCGGGCCGGGAGCGGCTCCATCCCCGCCGGAACAGGAAGGCGGCCGGGGCGCCGCGGAGGGCCGGGGAGGAGCCGCCGCCCGCAGCATCCCCGGGGAAGCTCTTGGCAGGCGGGGGCCGCCCGCACACCCCGGAGCAGCGGTAGGTGCCGGGGCGGATGGGCGGCGGGGCAGGGCCGGGCAGGGCAGGGCCGGGCGCGGCTCCCCCGGCGGGTGCGGGTCCCCGGGAGACCGGCGGGAGGGACCCCGCGTCCTCCGCCTCATCTCTGCCGGGCCGCCCCTTCCCTGCCCTGGGGACCCGCCGAGCGCCTGCCCTGACCTGAGCCAGGGCTGAGGGAGGGAGGCTGAGGAGCCCTCCCGGGGCTGAGCAGGTAAAGCCGTGCCAGGGAAATTTTACAGGGGGATAAGGTGAGGTAAGAAAACCCCAGAAGGATGAAATTCTGGCTGCTGGCAGATAACAGATCTCAGTTCGTGCGTTAGGACAGGGCCACCTCTGGTGCTGATCCCTTCCTGGGAACCACGGCATCAAGCCCCGGCCCTGCGGACGGAGGACGGGGACAGAAGCGACGAGCCACAGGCGGGGAATCCCGAGGGAAGGGCTGAGGAGAGCCGGGCAGAGCCAGCGAGTGAGGGACTCACCTGTGCGCCGGGACAACTTCCCAAACTGTGAGCCCTCCCCTCCCAGCGCGCCTCACACGAGGCAGATGCTGCCGTGGAGGTGAAATGTTGTTTTTGCTGTCAGGATGCCAAGGGCCTGCAAAATGTTGTGTGGTTTCCTGCCTAGCAAAAAATTATGGAGAGGTTTGAACAACAAAACCGATGGAGCACAAAGACAGAAACATGCAGTACCTTGGGATACTGCGTAAGGGAAGTTGCAACCACGCAGCCAAAACTGGAGCAGAGTGAAAGGTCAGCGCAAGCATCGTTGGGTTCAAGCTGCACGCTGGCAGAAATGTTCCTGGGGGAAAGGTGTGAAGGATCTTATCTTTGTAAATAACCCTGGAATAAAGTTCAGCTTGGTCATACAATTCACTGGATGACTAAACAAATTGTGAGGAAGAATAAGATAGTCTGCCCCAGTGAACCCATCCCTCAGCTGTTGGCTGATTAGACCTAGGGCCAGAGAATATTTGCTTAAAGGAATGGTTATTTTGGCTCCATGTGCTCTTTTATCATTTGGGTAAGCAAATAATTCTGAGTATTTGTAGTGGTGGTTATTTGCCATTTTAAATAAAAGGATCTTGAACATAAATCAGACCAGTTTGGTTAAGAGCATTATGCCAAGAGTTCAGTAAATGGATTGCAGGTGGCCCCTGTTCCATGTTTATTTACCTCATGGCAATTGAGCTTTGATAATGCTTCAGTTCTGATAATCTGACTTCACAGGTAAAAAAAATACCACAATAATATTTATTACTGAGTATGACAAAGTGTTATAGCCTTCAATTAGTGTAGTATCATTGTCTAATCACAAGTGCCTTGTGTATATGATATGGTACATCTGGTCTGGAATAAAATTTATATTAAGAATTGCTCACTGTTTTCGGTGCTGACACATCAAAGTCAATCAATATTTTTGTATTAATTGGCTTTGGATGAAATCTGTCTCATTTATTTATTGCAACATACTTTCAGGAACTTTTGCAGCAGAAGAGACTGTAAATTTGATTCTTTTATGACTAAGATATCGTGTATATTTTGTAATTCTGAAGTTTGCAGTTCCATGGTTTATATATTACTCCTTGGTTTTGATTTATGTTGAAAATGGTATTGAGACCAACAGATTGAGACTTTATTTGTTAAAGACTGAACTACATATGGCCTGCATCCTTCTTTAGGGCTTTAAGGTAGTTTTGGAGTATTATCAAAGAAAGTTGTTAGTTCTGATATTTCTGACAAAATAAAAATGCTGCCTTAATCATTTGATGCCCCAGGTCAGTGGATATCACCTGAAGAAAGAAATAAAAGATGACGTTTAAAAGTTTTCTTCTGTTGTTTCTTGTGTTGCTCTCTGGGTTTGATCTTGAAGACAGCATTCCTGCAGTAGTTAAGAAGCCTGCCTCTTTTTATTTTTTCGTAATTGTTGTTTTGGTCACTTCTAATATACACGGAAGGCATAAATAAACTCTTATGTGGATGTGAATATTTGGACTAGAGTGCCCTTTCATACGTATTTTACTGTAATGCTGAGTTGAAAACATGTAGGAAAGTGATATTTGTGTTGCTCAAGTGTTGACAAACTTCAAATGCTCCTTTGTTCTGTTCTATTTGAGGTGCTCCTATAATAGAGTTGTTGTTTTATAGCCTGTTCTTTATGGGAGAAAATTTGGTGCTGAGCTAATAACCAAGACTAGAGAGTTGAGGCTCTTGTTCCCAGGTAGCTTAGTATAGCCAGAACTTATTTTTGTGAAGTCTGTAGAAAGTAGGAACGAATCAGCAAGATACTCTTATGAAAGGCCTGCAAAAAGCTTCCTGTTGACTGGATATAAATGTAATTTTTTTTAGAAGCAGAGCACTGGGAACATGGCCCTGCAAGACCGAGGAACCAGCAGCAGCTCCACCAATGACAAGCAGGAACAGAACTACAATCGTGTTATTACAATTGTCTTCCTGGCACTCTTCATCGACTTGTTGGGATTTGCTCTCATCTTGCCACTCTTTCCTTCCATTCTTGATTATTACAGCCAGACTGAGGTAAGTAACGAGAAAGTCAGCCCACAGAAAGTGGTAGGAACTTGAGGGAGGAATGGAAGAAAAATCACCTGCCTTGGGGCAAACTAAACAGCTATAGGAAGATTAATAATTACCTGGCACATATAAGTGGTTCATGGACTGAATTTATCAACCTGCATAAGACTCTTCACCCTTGTTTTTTCATTAAAATGAGAGATTTGTTTTGATAAAAATTCAAGAAGTTCTTAGGGATTAGTCCTTGTAGTTACCAATGCTTTTGTGTCTTACACTGATGTCACTGGTGAGGCAGTTCATAATGGATATGCAGGCTGGGGTTTATTGAAGAACCAAGGAGATGAGAGCTTTTACCCCACCTGAGTATTTCACAAGGTCACTTGCTCCCTCCCCTAGTGTGGAATTCCATCTCAACTTCCATTCCTAGTAGGGAGCTGGCTGCTGCTCCAGGAACAGAGCAGAAGGTCCTGTTGGATCCTGGCTGTGCAGGTGCTCAGTGTTACCCTTCTCAGGTGCTAATGGCATTACTGGTCAAGATGACCATGTTGTAGTGGGAGAATTGTTTTTGCAGCCCACACCTCTCTCTCTCAGCCCCTTTCTAACCCCACTCCAGCTGCAGCTGTGGGCTTTGTCCTTCTTACTACCACATCTCTAACCCAAACCATGGGCTCTGATCTCCAGGGTCTTCCCTCACTTCCAGTGTATTTCCAACAGCCAAGATCTCCACCTTCTTTTCCAGACCCTCTTCCTTTCAAGTCCTCCTTGTCTCTTTGGGAGTCATGCTTTTTTTGCACCACCTTTTCCTTCTGCATCTGTAAGCTTCTGGTTTTCCCAAGCTGAACAGTCTATGTGAGCAGGACGAGTGTGTCTCATGATGCCTTCTTAATTGGAAGATTCAGGGCATGCCTGTTTAATTCAAGATTTAGTAAGTAATGGGCCTGAAGGCTTAAAAAAGTTGAAATTCAGACATTCCCCCACTCAAACATATACTATCTGCTGTCTGTTAACATTCACAATTTAAGTTATTTTTGGCCTATGATCAGTGAGGAAATTTTCCCTTGTGGGGAGGAGGGAAGGAATCATCAAACTTTGTCTCTAGTTTACTAAGCTCTGATGCTGTCTTTGAAAATAAAACTGTCTTCCTGTTCTATTTCCCTGTTATCTGTTTTTCAGGATGGACTTTATTTGTCACTGCAACGTGGGGTAGACTGGTTTGCAGTGATGGCTGGGATACCTCCAGAGCGGAAATACAACAGTGTCTTGTTTGGAGGTAGGGAAACTGAACAAACAAGCTAACAGCCAAAAAATAATGTTCTTTCCAAGTTATTTGCAATGTTGATGTGAACAATGACAAGAAATACAAAAAGCATGCTTGCCTGTTATTAGTTCTACATTTAAGTAACACAGAAAGTCTCTTAGAGTAGACTCTAAATGATTTTGTTTTCACCACACTGATAGCAACGAAGAGTGGGACAGCCCCACCTCTGTCATTTGGAGACACCTAGACAGACAGGAGGAATGGGATGACAGGAATCTTGTGAAATTCAGTAAGGACAAATTTTAAGTCTTGCCTGTGGGAAAGAGTAGTCCTTGCAGTGGTACAGTACTGGTATAGTGATACTACTGTCCCTGGGTATCCTGGTGAGCAGCAAGCTGAGCATGAGCCAACCTTGGCAACAAAGGTGCCAAAAACTCCTGGGATGAGTGAACAGAATCAGAATCAGTGGATTAAGGGAAGCGATCATCTTCCTCTACTCAGCACTTGAGAGACCATATCTGAATTGTTACATTCAGGTTTGGTCCCCGGTACAAGGAGGGGTGTCCATACACTGTGGTGAGTTCCTCTCTGAAGATGGAGAGTCTGGGGCCCTTGGCTGGTCTGCAGTGAATGGCAGCTTTCCAACACCTGTGGGGAGGTTATGGAGAGCTGGGATCTTCACTGGGGTGCGTGGCAGAAGGAGAGGTAACAGGTGTAAGCAGAAGCGGGGGTTCAGACGGGAAATAGGGAGGAACATTTTTCCAGTGGGGATGGTCAGTGGAACAGGCTGCCCAGAGCAGTGTCCATCCTCAGAAATTGTCAAACCCCGATTGGGTAAGGCCCTGAACAATCTGCTCTGACCTCACAGCTGACCCTTTGAGCAGGTGGTTGGAGTGGGTGATCTCCAGAGCTCTTTTTTAACCTGTATCCTATGATCTTACTCAATTTGTTCTACAGATTGTTACAGAAATACAGGCCTGCTGTTCCTTGTTGTTAGACTGCCAGCTGAGGGTCAGGAGCCTGCTGTGCTGGGCCCTGGCAGTCACAGAAATTACTCTCCTTTCACAACTGATCTGCACATGATCAGATATCAATCAGTAGGAAGCACTGGAAGTAGAAACTTGTGAGTTCAGCCTTGCTTGCCCTTTGGGTGGGTATAGTGCAGCACTGCTTCTAAATCTCATTAGTCTTATTAAAAGCAGCAGAGCTGCTGGCTTGCAGGACCCATAAGCAATTTCTGTCACTGGGACACTGGCGTGGATGAGCTCCAGCAGGAACAGTGAGGGAAATATGTCATGTTACACATCAGAGACTTTTCTGGCTTCTTGCCATCTAGACAGTTGTGATGAAATTATGATTTCAGAGTATGAAGATATGAAGGTGTCTGGGTTAATTTTAGTTAGACCCTCTCTACCCTCTCTTTTTAGTGAGCTGAGGCCACTCCCAAGACAAGCAAAAGGCTTTTAAAATGAGCTAAATGAAACAAAAAGCTCTAATTAGAATGTTTGAATGTATTGTTACTATTTAAAGTTGTTTAATTGGGTATAACAGGCATTAGGAAGTTTATAAGCCATTTTCCTCTTTCCCACCACATCCTTGCAGGCATGTTTTTCTTTCTCTGTTCATTTTTTAGTCAAATTACTGGCTTTGAAGGCTAGGAAACTGGGTTTTTTTAATACCTCAGAAGCTGCTTTCTGTCTCCTCCAAGGCTTGACCAGAAGCTTTCTACTTTCAACATCTCACCATCTCAGGTTGTTTAGCCAAGGGGCAGGAACTCTAAGTCAACTCCAACTTGTTGCTTTTCCTTTTACCTGCCATGCCCTGTACTCTTGTGAGTGCTGTGTGGAAAGTTTCATTATAGTTGTGATGTTAAGCAAAGGCTTCTGCCGCCTTCCTGCAGCCTGTATTCCTTCACTGCCCTCATCTGCCACAGGGAGCACAGGATTGGAAAGGTGCTTGCAAGATTATCTTGTTTCTCCCAGTGCCAGCCTTTTTTTTTTTCATTTTTGTTTAGACTGCAAGCTCTTCAAGACAGGCAGAAACTTCTCTGCCTGTGTCAGGGCCCTGAGGGCACCAATTCTTAGTTGCTGTGACCAGTCATCACCCACACATTTTCTGCCCTGTGATTCAGGAGCTGTATTTCAGACTGTCTCCAGGGCTGTCTCTGTCCCCATCCCTTGGTGTCTTGTCTCCCAAGCTGCATCACAGTGTTATTTCCGCTCCTTTCTCTGCCCCTGACTCCTGCTGGTCCACACTGGAGTCCCTGGAAGGATGCACTGAGTAACCCTTGCCTTGTGTGGGGCTGTCAGGGTGCCCTGCTGGCACTGCCTGCCCTGCCCAGCCCATCAGAGCAGGCTGGTGAGGGCACTGCCAGAGCTGTGGTCACCCTCAGCTCCCAGCCCCTTCCCCCACGTGGAACAGCCCTGTGTTTGCTGCATGCTGGCTTGGAAACATTAGGCATGAAAGGGTGTTTTACAGTGCTAGAAACACAATGAAGGGAACTGTGTGTCATACACTGCCAGTGTAAAGTTCTGTAAGATTTTAACGCAGGTTTTTTTGAGCTTTGAGTTATCACAAGCAGCTCTTCTCAACAATGTGTTCAATATCACTATTCTGCCTCCCTCAAAGTTGATGGGAGCAGAACTTCTGCTCTGTCTCTCCTCTGCCTTTTAAAGCTTTGATAGCTGAATGATCTGAAACATATAACCCAGTTTTTCCTTTAGAGAAAAGCTGTGACAGCAAGGCATCTTTTGCCTGCTTGTTGAGAGTGTAGTGCAAATTAATAAGTCTGGGAAGCTAGAAATGGCAAGAGAAAAAAGGAATTAAAGATCACAGAAGCTAGAGGCAGATTTCAAAAGACTCTTGGAGTCTGTTGGAATCACTCCTACCTCTTAGGGTGCCTCACTAACAGCAGTGCTTAAGTCCTTCTTTCCATGATAAAAAAGAAAGAAAAACTAATTAAGTGTGACAGAATCAGGCTCAAACAATCAAAAAAATCTTAAAAGAACTGTGACTGTTAAAGACTGTGTTATCTCTGCTTTAAGAACAGAAAATGTATATAGTCAGCAGGGAAACATTGGAGAATCATCATTCCATAATAACTAGTGAGTTTCCAACCCTTTCTTACCAATGAAGTAACCAGGAAGTCATCCAGTCTATAGGCCTGTTACTCTGGTCTGGCTGTGCATCTGGTCTGTCTGTATTTGCTGCCACAACAATACAAGGATGGTGTTCTGAGAGTGGCGTGGTTTTAGAGGCAAAGCTATTCTTCATAGCTGCTGGTTTACATTTAATTTCAAGTTTTTATCATACATAGTGTGATAGATCTTGAACAGCTTGGCTGTCTTTATATTTAAGATGAAGGCAGCAAGCCTAATAATCCATATATTTTTATCTTTTTTTTTTTTTTTAAGGTCTGATTGGCTCCATCTTTTCCCTCCTGCAGTTTTTCTCCTCTCCCCTCACTGGTGCTGTGTCAGACCACTGGGGAAGAAGGCCTGTCATCCTCATGACAGTGGTATGTGTCACATGCTGATCTTAGTCATGGCATCTCAATATACAGTGGAAGGCACCATGACCCTGTGCTTAGCACAGAAACTGAATTGTGTGGGAATTGTGACAGACACAGTTCAGCTCTAGAATTGAATTAACTAGATCTGCTGGTTGTTGACTCTTTCTTGCCGAGTCACTTGGCCACGCTTCCAAGCGTGAGTTTTTAAACTGAACTTCCCAGGCCCAGAACTGTACATAGAAGACACCAAAATATTTACCTGTTTCTGTCATTTTCCAAAATCCCTTTCCCCTGTGTATGGGAGAATGATTTCAGATGCTCTGTTGACGAATGTTAGCCTTAATTCCTATGTGTTTTAGTTCATCAAGTGATTAATGAGGGCTGATCACCTCATGACCTGTTCCACAGAGCCTGGGAATTGTTGATTATAAAGTTCTATATAGCACTGCAAGATGCATTTCTTATGAACCTGAACATTCTCCTTCTTTTGAACTCAGATTTCTCTTGAATTTGAAAACAAATGGAGTGGGATGTACAAAAATGTTTTGTACCCAGGACTGGTTAAATTTCCACAGAATTTTGGTCTTCTAATTTTGATAGAAATATCACAATTATATGTAGTTTGTATGGACTGCTTTTATATTTCTGTTCAAGGCATAATGCATTGTCAGTTTATTCAGTTATTTCTGTTACATGGGGTTTGGGGCAGCCATTACAAACAAACAAAAAATGTGACTGTTTAGCTGGGAAATGACCAGATTTTGCATTAACTTTGCATTGTTTTATAAGGAACCGTTTCTTGCTTCTGCAGATGGGTTTGATAGCATCATACTCACTCTGGGCTGCCTCTCGGACTTTCGGCGTTTTTCTTCTCTCCAGGATCATAGGTGGAATAAGCAAAGGGAATGTCAGCCTCTCCACAGCTATCATTGCTGACTTGCACTCTCCAAAGGCACGGAGCAAGGGCATGGTGAGTTACACTTGTGGGACACACATTTAGTTTTAATAGGCAACTTCTAATTGATTTTTGGTGCTCAGTACATCTTCCTCAGGTGTGTATTCACTGATTAAGTGAAAACATCACTTTACATTCTGCCTTGCTTCTGGAAAGGTGCCAGATCATATTCCTGGGAGCCCTTGGACTTTTGCCAATGACCTTCACCTACAAGTGAAACATGGATGCTCTAGAGATGGGAAAACTTTTTGTTTCAATGTTAGAACTGTTACTCCTGCTGGTAACTTTAATTCTGATTATAATAGCTTAGAAATTAAAAGGTCTTATGTCCCAGTTTTGGCAGCTGGAAGCCAGTTACAGGGCAACCCCCTTTCCTCACCTTCCCAAGCTGTGGAAGCGCAGCAGCACAGCACAGTGTGCTCCTGACTTCCTTGCACACTGTACTGGCTTCAGGATCTGAGCTCAGTGGGTAAAGGATGTGACATTTGGCTGACTGAGAAGTGTGAGCAGCTGCCCTATCCACTTCCAGAAGGCAGTGGTCCAGATGGAAACACCTGCAGGCTGAACTTGGCCTGAGAATTACCAGATATCTTTTATCCTATGAAAACCTTAGAGGCCTAGACTTCTCTTAACAGATTGTTCTAAGCCACCACAGAGGACAGCTGCTTCTTGGGAGGGGAAGGCTTTAGATTTCACAGTGATAGCTAATGAATTTTCCCAGCAAATTATTGTAATCCTGGTGAGCCAAAATGCATTTTTGTTTGTGGAGAGAGGTAGCCTTACAGCACTAGTAACTAAAATGGGTCAGGGCCTATTTTTAGGCCTGAGAGTAAGTCACTTAGTGCAGCATGGCTCACATCCACACGGCTTGTATTCTTTTCTATTCCAAAGTAAAGTTCATTCTGCTTTCTGGGAGGCAAACAGCATCTGACTGAAGCTATTCCCAAACAGTGATGGGCCACTGGCTGTTCTGCCACTTCCCTGGAGAGAAAACAATATTGGTTATTTGGAAACAGCAGGCTTTTTACACTTCATGCTCTTTGTTGTGCACTCCCTGCATCCTCAGAGCGATTGGGTTCTGTACCTGGTTAATCCAAATCGTTTAAGAACCTGAAAAAACTGGTGTCTAAAATTCTCTGTGTTCACTTCATCCCTTCAGGCCATGATTGGTGTTGCTTTCTCCCTGGGCTTCACCCTGGGCCCCATGATGGGTGCTTACCTCGCCATGCAAGCAGAGAAAGGAGAAGCCTTCTACCTTCCTTCAGCATTGTCAGCACTTGTGTTTTCTGTGGCTGATTTTATTTTCATCTTCCTCCTTCTTCCAGAGACGCTTCCCAAGGAAAAACGGGTAAGTGGATGATCAGTCTCAAGATCTGTGTTTTCTGTAAAAATAGGATTTGAGAATTGTTGAAATACTGGAAACAGTAAAGATAAGGCCTAGCCAGTGTCTCAGAAATTTAGCTCGCTCCTGGGATTAGGATTATTATTAAGGCTAGTGTCAAAGCAGTTGTGTGATCATAGAATCATAGGATATTTGGGGTTGGAAGGGACCTTTAAGATCACCTATTTCCAACCCTCTGCCACAGACAGGGACACCTTCCACTAGACCAGATTGATTAAAACCTCATCCAACTTGACCTTGAACACTTCCAGGGAAGTGTCTCCTAGCCCAGCATCATATAAGATCTTTATAGTTAACATGACTGCTTCATTGCTGGTTTTGGTGTGTTAGGTTTAAATTTCTCAAAACCTAATGTGAACATGAGAGGGAGATTCTGAAATTTAAACTATGACTGCAAGGATTCTTTGGGGAATGAATTTCTTCCATTTAGCCAGTGTATGTTAGAAGTTTTCTTACCTATTATCTTGTATTTGCTTGAATCTTTTGAACACCAAAATAGCAAATTACTTTTTTCTGAGCTGTTCTGTCTTCTACAGTTAGAAAAATATGTACATGTGCTAAAATTCAAGGACTGATTGGACTTGTGGGGCCAAACATTTATTAACATTAGGATTTAATATTGTGTGATTGGCCACTGTCCAAGGTATGTCAGATTAAAAGTCTCTTAGAACAGTCTCCTTTGCAGAGTGAGAGAGGTGGATTTCAGCCCTGGGTATCTGCACTTGATTTGAGGCTTTCTCTGGCTTGGGTCTTTGCTGTGATCCCTGGTTTCTAGGCAGCACTCAGTTTTTGGCACGTGCTTGGTCTCTGGATCATCAAACCCAGTTGACACAGAGAATTGTACAGGAAACTTTAATCTGCAATGATCCTAACTGGGCAAAACTTTGACCTGGTGTTTCCCAGCAGGTTGTGTCCCATGTGAAATCTGTTGCTCCCACTATGTTCCCAAGCACTATGTTATTTTCTTTTAACAACTCTTCCATGTGTCATCTGTTCCTCTTTCCTGTTTGGCTGTTTCTAAACCTTCCAGATAAAATCCTCTTCTTAATTAGAGCTGCACACTCCAGGAAGGTGGCAACACAGTGACGTAGGGAAGTGCTGCAGAGTGAATCTGTATTCTATAAACAATTCCTCCTTTGCTGTAGAGTGATTAAATGGTTTCAGTTCCTTTTAGAATCATGTGATGAATGAATAGATCCCTCCCCCATTTTATTATCCTCTTGAAAGGTCTGATCAGGTGATCAGTATTAGCCAACCCCACTGAATTTTGGTAAGGAGAGGAGGTGTCTGTCACTGCCTTTTGGGGCTCTGGCCCTGTACAGCAGTGGGTGCTGCAATGAGGAGCTCAGGGCCAGGTCCCAGTCACACAGAGTGCACACAGAGTGTTTGGCTGCTCAGGGGAGGGTGGTTTGGGGCTTCTCGTGGTTGGTGTCAGTGCTCGTGTGCTGTCAGCCCCCATCTGAGCATGTGATCCCTGTGTTCCAGCATATTTGTAAGTTCAGTTATTAGGCTGCTCTGCTCTCTGCTCTGGTAATTCCTCACACTGAGTGGGAGTGAGCAGTTTCCTTGGCCTGTGGATGACAGAGGAAGGGCAGGTATGCTGGCTGCCTTTCTGGAACTTGGCTGGGCTGAGCTGGGCTGAGCTGGGCAGGTGCTCCCCCAAGGATCGGAGTGGAATATGGTGGAAGGACAAAGCTGTAAAAAGAGGGGAAATCATCATGATAATTGGCAGGAGGATGTGCCAGTGGGATCAGACATCTGTTTCCTTGAAGTTTGCTGTGTTCTCATTATACCCTTGTTTCTCTATCAGTCTGCTTTTCACAGGAGAGAGTGTTTCATATTGATTCATGTTGGAATTAACTTATAGGAAGGGAAAATAGAGGGGGATGGGAAACAAGGATGTGTTTTCATCCAAAGAGAACAGCATTTTTACTCTCTTCCTTCCTCTTTTTGTCAACTCTTCCATGAGTTGATCAGGTGAAGACACTGGCCTTAGGGTGGCCAAAACAGCTCCTGCTGTGACCTGACTGGGAAGGGAAGAATAGGAAGGTCTCTAGTGGAATCTGTCCCCTTTAAGAGCTTTTGAGTTAATTTTTAGCTAAGCTAGCCATGAGCAAGGCTGCCTAGTTGGAGGGAGAGTCTTACAACTCTTATTTTCGTGACTGTGTAGGGCTGTGCAGTATCAGTAGCAGACTTGTGGAAAGACAAAGCTGTGCTCTGTGCATACTAAACACGTCTGGCTTGGAAGGTAAGGCTGCAGCTTGGCAGGCCCAGGCTGCATTCCTGATGTGGACTGACTCTGCCTTCCAGACCTGTTACTGAGTCTCTGCAGCAGAGGGAAACAGAATGAGCAAAGACACTCTGAAAAATGCCTGCCATTCAAGCTGACTTCTGGGTGATCATGAAGTAAAGTTGAACAATTTTGGAATAATGAATCATAAGCATGGAAATTAAATACAAGTTAGATGTTGCAGAGTTTGAACCTGTGAAGAAACTAAACTTCATGCAGCTGCTGACACTGACTGAAATTGGCAGTGTATACTCTTTGGGGCTTGGTGAAACTCTTTAGCTAGTTTTAGGACAATGTTTTCATTATGGATCAGTAGATGAATTCATTTCTTGACCACTGTTTCTACGGCAAAGACAGGAGAAATTGAAAAAAAAATCATGTGCGTGCACACGCAAACACAACTACATTAAAAAATCTAATAGATAAATTTTATAAAACACTTAAGATTTTAAATGTGTGCAATTACAATGTATTGTAATTGGACCAAACTAAAATCAGCCTTGTGCAAAGCTGCTTGGCATCCTGTCTGACATAGATAATAATTCAAAACAGGTACAAGCTACAGGGTATTTTTATTACTGGCAAAGATGCTTGCAGGGAGTTGCTTGTGCCCAGATTCTCTGTGCTGTAGTGCAAACCCCTTGGTACCAACACATCAGGCACTGGGGATTGCCACAGGCCAGCTTCAGGAAATCCTCTTAGGCTTCTCAACAGGGTGAGCAAACTTCTTGGGCGTGTCTGTTTACTGGCTGCAATACATGCAGTGGGAGGAAGAATAAATATCCCAATGTGTTCTGTGTGAATCAGCAGCTTCATGGCCTCAGACCAGCCCAGTCTATTCAACTGGTTGCTGTTGGGAGACTAATGGGCTCCAGACTCTGCTGTGGGCTACTCAGAAGCTCTGACTATCAAAACAAGACAGGGGTCACCTTAATACCATATTTAAGGTGGATTTCTTTACAGCTTCATTAAGTCCAGCCCATAATGAGTCCCCAGGTCATGCACTGAGATTAAATTCCACGGATAATCTGACCTTTAATCTCTGTCCTCAAAGAGACAATAGCTCCCTCCCTCCCTATCTGGAAAGAGAAGAAAGCTCATCAAATAAAGCCTGTGCAGTGCTTTGAAGGCGTGAAATACTACCCGTGATTATTCAGGATTCTTGAGTGTCTTAGCTCTCCCTGTGGCTGTTGTGTAAAGTGACAGGCTAAATTCTACTCTAAAAAATATTGTTTCCCTAATAATGTAGGGAAATTGATTTTTAATAATTTAGACATTATTTCTTTTAGTGTTTTCTTTAATTTTCTATATTTTAGAATTTTTTAAAAAAATCAATTATCTATAGATGGAAGAATAAGCATAAGATGGAAGAATAAGTGCCTGTGGGTAAGGAGAGTGCCACTAGGTGCATAATTAGGTTGAGATACACACAGTACAAGGTTCAGGTTGAGATACACACAGTACAAGGTTCAGAATTGTTGCAAAAAAAAAAAATCTTCCTCTTTAAAAAGCGACCCATTGTGACTGGGCAGAATCTCCTTGGAAATTTCTCTAAAATATCTCCAAAGAATCTGTAAAAATCATATTCTCCTTCTCTTCCCCAGGAGGTGTCACTGGCTGGCTAAAATACTGACCAGTACCAAAAAGACCAGTGTTTGAAGTGTTGCACATACTGGTCTCAGATTTGTAGCACAAGAGCAAATCCTCAGCTTCCTGTGAGCTTGCAGGCAGATGTGCCAGTATTTTCCCAGTAAATGTTCTTTGGACATGAGCAATGATGCAAAAGGTGACCCAAATAAAGCCACCTTCAAGGCTGTGGAGAATGAGCCACTTCTGCTTTGTAAGAACCCAAAGAAGAATTCTTGTCTTCAGTGAAAGGTGCTATCAGTGCTCTACCTTGCAATTGCAATCAGTGCTCTGCCTTGCAACTGCTGGTGCCAGTTCTGAGTTCAGAAAGTCTGGGTTGTTGTTGGGGCCCACTCAAATCCCAGTGCCAGGTGCCCTGTTTTATCTCAGATGATTTGTGTAGGTGTAGAGGCACATTAGGTGGTTACTGTCAGTTCCTAGCAGTGGTTATTACATCAGGGTTTTAAATAAACCTCTTTCTGTCTTTGATCAGGTCCCTTCTGTGACATCTGGATTTCAGGCAGCAGTTGACTTGCTCAGTCCTTTGGCTTTATTTCAGTTCTCTGCAGTCACCCGAGGAAAGGAATCCCCTTCAGAGCAGAGTAAGTGTCAAATGGCTTTTTACAGTAATTCTCTGTGTCCTTTTGTGTGTGCCATTGGTCTCTAAGTGAAAACCGTACTCAAACCATTCCAGAAGCAGGACTCTGTTTACTCATTAAAAACCCACTTTAATAACTTATGAACAGGCAATCAGAAGTTCCACTGGACCTTGGTCCTTTTATTCCCAAAAGAAGGTTTTGAAGATTTCTGACTTGATCTTTGTGTTTTCCTCAGCCACTGGCTGCAGTAAGTGGAGGGATTTAAAGATAGGTCAAGGCATGAGCAAGGGAGATGTGAGTTTGCTTACTCAAGCTGCAAACCAGGAACTTTAGACTGGAATTTTATTTCTCAATTCATGACTTGGAGATGTAGGATTCTCTACATCTCTGTAGGACTCATTTTGTGGCATGTCTTGTATGGATATTTAAAATGAGCATCTGAGGTGAGAACATTTCCCTGTACAGTTGATAAAAGTTGCTCTTCTACTGTGGTTTTATTGTCAAGCTTTGCTTGGAAAACACCACCATGTTTCTCTCTCCACCTCTCACCACCTTGGTGTTTGTTTGGGATTTTTGTTCTTTCAGATCTTCAGAATCTCAAAATTTTGGGGCTGGCCTACTTCCTGTACCTCTTCCTGTTTTCTGGCTTGGAGTACACACTGAGTTTTCTCACTCACCAGAGATTCCACTTCAGCAGGTATTGCAATAGATGCATATGTTGACCAGGGTATTTTCCAAAATCTTGATTTAAGGTCTCTGTATTTTCAAGAGAGGCTTTCTGACATTAGTAAAGCCATTCAGTAAAGCCACCCCTGCATTCGATGGTATTTGGACTTTGTGAGAAGAGTTTATGAAACATAAGCACAGTGTTTATCATAAAGGAAGTACTCAATCTACAACTTCTAAAAACTAGGGAATATAAATACCCAAGATTAAATTAAAGCTCCTGAAATAGGTATAGCTGTGCTAGTTGTATTGATTATAGTAAAACCTTTTCTTTCTCAGGAGAGTTTTTGGGTATCAGGACAAGTCTTGAAGCTCAAAGAGGCGAAGGATGGGGGGATATCTGTGTGATGATATTTGCTCATCAGCAAATTCTGCGTGGCATATGGTGTGCAGTCATGTCACAGAGCCTGATTTCCTGTAGTCAGCCACCAGAGGAGAAAGAGAACAGAATCCCCCAAGAGCTCAGCTTGAAATGCTTTTCCTGCCAGCTCATAGGAAGAATTCCAGCCAGGAACGTGAACTTGCAACTCGATTCCTGTGCGTGTCCTTCAGTAATTCTCAGGGGGATGTCTCATCTTTCCCTGCCTGTCTTTGATTACAGTTAGAGGTTTAACTAATCCATGTGTGTCAAGGAGAGGTTTTGTAGTGCACTGAGCTTTGTTGTGTCCTGTGCAGGCAGGGCAGCCCTCAGTGAGCTGCAGAGCTGTGTGCCAGCAGTGCAGCCTCTGAGGCACCCAGCTTGTCGTGGAGTGAGGCCTTCAGTTGAGAATAGCCACAAAATTTGGTCGATAAGAGAGGGAAATGGAAAATGGAAGAACACTGAAGGGGGGAGGGAGTGATGCCTCAGGCTTCCCAGTGTGACACCGGATCACCACCACGCTGTGCCTTGCTGCCCTCCATCAAACCCTCCATGAGCTGCACCTTGGAAACCAGCATCTCCCACGCACGTGGCACAGGTGGTCACAGCACAGGGTCATTCACGAGCTGAGTCTTTGTGGGCCACCCCAGAGCCCTGACCTACCCCACAGCAGCCCAGAGGTGGCTGCAGCTCTTGCCAGCATTGTCCCATCTATACAATAAGACCTGGGAGTTTTCCCTTGCTGCTCTCTGCTTTCCATGGCATTGCTGTCCGTGTTGTGAGGGCCCTGCAGTGCTGTGGGAGCCCCAGAGGATCCCTGTCTCCCTGGCTCGGGGGAGGTGAATCCCAGGGCAGAGTGCTCTCTGCGTGACTCCCTAATCTGTGTTTTTGCCTCCCTTCCAGCATGCAGCAGGGCAAGATGTTTTTCTTTATTGGAATAACAATGGCTGTGATCCAGGGAGGCTATGCTCGCCGAATCAAGCCAGGAAATGAAATCAGAGCTGTAAAAAGGGTAAAAAAAAAAAAAAAAAATCAATATTTCATTTTCTTTCCCCCCCACAAATCTGATATGTTAATTTTCAGACTGAAGTGCAGTGAAGGGTAGCTTGAGGTTATAACTGTTTTTGTCCTTTCAAAAGAAATTTCTGTCTCATCTATCCAGCTAAATGACTTCTCTAAAAATGGTTGTTGGGCACTTACCTGTCTAACTAAACTTTGGAACATTAGAGCCCTTTTTTATGACATGAGCAACAATATTATTGAAACTTTGTGTTCTCCATATTAATTGCAGTAAGGAATGAGAACATATTGTCCATCTATGCAAGTTAGGTAAAATATTGTGAAGAGTATGCTTTATTTCAGTGATTTCTCTTGCAGTGCAGACATTGAAACTATTAAAGCTGCTTCAGGACTGATCTCTGACTCTCTTTCTGGGAAGTTATTTTCAATCTGGCTATCTTTGTGCTTGACAGACTTTCCCTAGAGTATATTTCACTGCTGGGCAGGGAGAAATAGATTCTTTTTCCAATCTTTGGTTTATGATTGATGATCAAAAGCATGTATCAGTGTTCAGACTGAGGTTTCACTGACAGAAGTGTACATTCCTTCGTTTTGCTTGGCTCTTTCCTCACAGAGATACTGCAACTGCTGTGCTGGGATGACAGGGAACAGCTCCCTGCAGTTTGTACAGCTGTGGGGACAGCAGATGTGCTGTGTCCTTTACCTTTGTGTGTGGAACTAAACAAAGCACTACCTTGGCTCCTTGGCAAGAGGTTTGCTTGGACTGTTAGAGCCTTGATTAATGTTTTTACATTATTTTGAGGCCAGTGTCATTTCAGTGGTGGCAGGGTAGAAGGTTTCCAAACCACTGCATTCCAGTGAATTGACTCAGCTTCTCTTTAAGTGATTTCTGCTGGTGAAACAATCTCCACCCTGGTCCCTGGCAGGCAAAGTTCCATGTCAGGCTGCTGGTGTCACATTTCCCCGTGGATGAACATCAGCTGTGCTGCTTCATCCTCCACATCAGCTTCCCCCGTGTGCTCTGCCGGCCTGCCGTGTTTGCTGGCACTGCACTGCCCTTTGCACCTCTCATTTTTAAACTCCTTCCTCAGCCCTGCCCTAGGACGTGCAGTTTCCTCAAACACTCATTGGCCGGGCTGGTGGCTCCTCATGAGCACCCGTGTCCGCTCTGCAGGGACCCCCAGCCCTGGGGAACCCTTCTCCGTGGGTGCCCGTGGGTTCTGTGGGAGTTCCCCTTTTGCTGAAGTTACTCTGGCAGCGCCCTATGGAAAGCGTGGCCTCTCTTAGCACAGTGGCTACAGTAGCTCATTTATCACTGAATCTTCAAGATGAGGCACTCGGTGGCAGTGAATACCCTCCTTTATCACACACAAAGCAGATCTGATCTGTCCTTTCTGCAGGAGCTCTGTAATGAGGGAGACATCGCAGGGGAATGGAAGTCCAGCTCTTGAAGGAGATGAAGAATGCCTTTTATTTTGGGGGTTTGAATTTAAGATGTGCTCTCTCCCCCCTTTTTTCCTCTTGGCTACAGAAATCTGAAAGCTAAAGTTAGAATCGGCCAATAACGCTGAGAAAAAGCAAAGGAGCTGCAGTCCTGCTGCACACAAGCTTTTTCTTCTCTTGTGCCAGCTCAGGAGATGAAGAGTTAAAGCCAGGTTTCTGTCCAGAACAAGAGAAAAAATCCCCCAAAACGACAGAAGTGTAGAGAGAGAACTTGCATGTGGTGTGCAATCACGTGAGAGTGAGAAGGGAAGTTCATTGCGCTGGTTTGTGGCCATCCAGGTGCCTTTGAAAAATCTCCTTCGGGAGAAAGGGCTTTCTGCTTGGACCTTGTGTGCTGCCCCATGCCCGGGAGGGAACTGGCAGGACACCTGGAGTTGGGCTTTAACGAGCGCGGCTCACATGGAACAGTGTGACTCATTCCTTTTGCAGGCTATTATGTTGCTGATTCCAGCGTTCTTGTTAATTGGATGGGCTGCAAATGTGACCATGCTGAGTGCTGGACTGTTGCTGTACTCCTTCGGTGAGCTCTTCAAAAGGCACTGCAAGCTAAGCACAAATGATTTTTATACATGTATCTATTCACACTGTTAAAAAATATGCACTTCTAGTTTCAAATTACAAGTAACAGAAAGTTGACACTTGGGTTTAAGAAATATGAATGAAATGATGTCTGGGGTTTTTTTCTGATGCTGTTTGTGTCCCAGGAAGTGTCATGGTGGCGTTTGGAAGCATCCCCAGTGCTCCTGTTGTCCTGTCTCGCTGTGGAGCTCTTGAGGATGATTTTTTTTTTACTCCCTCTTAGCAGACCTAGAAGCAAAGGATTCACTAAATAGCTCAGCTCAGGGGAAAAAGCGAGCATCGAATCTTTGTACCTGAGTGGTGTTGCATTATTTCTTAGGCTGGAGACCTGCACACTCTCAGAGTGTCTGGACTGAGTGAGGGGCAGATGTTTTCAGTGCTTGCATAAATTCTCTTCTGCCAGCCTAAGCTATTGCTCAGGGAAACAGTCACGAATGAAGTTGGATCCATCTACTGGATGTCTAAAAAGAGATTTGAGGTATTACCAATGCTGCTAACCATTCTTAAGCAGCTCCACATATGACTTATTACAGAAGTGGACTTGTCTTTTGCGTGGTACAGCTTGATTTAGGAGTAAACTGTAAACCACAAAATGCACCTATTGAGTCTATTACTTACTGGGGCCAGCTGTGTTTGACAGGTGAGGAGTAAGAGTTCACTGTGTTTAACCATACTTGAGTCTTCCTTGGTCCCTTAATATGCAGATGACTCCATCTCTTCCCACTTGAGCCAGCTAGAAATGCCCCTGGGGGGGTTCTCTTCTCCTTCTCTTCCTCTCTCTGCCCAGCAGTTGGAGCATCTGCAGTTAAAGCAATCTTCCCTTCCCTTCCCTTCCCTTCCCTTCCCTTCCCTTCCCTTCCCGAGGCATTTCTTTCTCGGCAGAAAAGGCCCCTGTTTCAGTAAGAGGGCAGTGATTGCTGAACAACTCTTGGCTTTTGTGTCCAAAAAATTTTGTAACCTTTTCTTCTTGGACACTTCTTTCCCAAGGGAGCCTGCAGCTGCCTCTCCTCCCCAGTCCAGTGCACTGCTGGCACAGGGACAGTGTCACTCTGGGCACAGCCACCTCGCTGTCTGTTTGGAACAGGAGCATTCCCTGCTCCACCTGATAAGAGCACAGCGATTTGGAAAGCTGCCAGCTGGCTGATCTGCCCTGTCCCTCCCTGGCCCTGGGCTCAGGAATGAGGAATGCTAATGTGAAACATCTGCTGGGAGCACTCACAGCTCTGGGCTCTCCCTGCAGGCTGGGGGTGTTCCCATCGGTGAACTGGATTAAACCTGGTGACTCAGTGGTGGTGGAGTGCCCAGAGCTCAGCGTATTTCGAGTGTGGGCCACATGTTTGTCCCTGTTTTTCTTGTCTGTTCTGAGCTCTGCTGTTCTCTGACAGTCTCCTCTGTGGATTTTTCCAGCTGCAGCCATTGTTATCCCGTGTTTGTCAGCAGTGGTGTCAGGCTATGGTGAGTGTCCTTCCTGCTCTGCCCTTGGCCACACCTCTGACCTTTGTACTGACTTGGCTCAACTTGTCCAGAGCTGACCTTGAGTTGAGAGAAGCACAAGAGTTGTGGCTCCATCTCAGGCCCTTCTGCAGGGGGGCACAGGGAACCACCCCTGGCTCATAGCTGATCATTTCAGCACCAACAGCAATGATCTGCTCAGAGTGACCATCACTATCACACTTGAATTTTGTGCTGTGTAACACAGCTCAGTCCAGTGTGATGGGCAAACTGCAGCACCCTCATTGCTGGTGGTGATGAAGAAGATGAGACAAAGGCCACAAACACTGAGGAGGGAACAGTCTGGGCTCTCTGAAAGAGACACCAGCCATTCCTGCCAGGAGTGAAATAATTTCTTGCTGTTTCCTTAGAAAAGACCTTCTGAGACCTCCTGGCACTGGTTGTTATGTAATCTTGTAAAGCAGATGTAGCTGTGGTGCCATCTGTGGACAACAAGGCTGTGGGTCAGCTGGGGGCCAGGAGTGCAGTGCTTGCTGAGGTGGAAAAGCAAGGTTTTGCTCATTAATGTCATTTTTATGTTACACTTATTAACTTGCATCCACAGTTCTGTGTTCATTGTACACCTGGGGCTGCTCAGAAAATCTTGTGTACAGCGTGAAGCTTCTGTTCTGGATAGGTTTGGGGGGTTTTGGGAGGTGTGGAACGTGCACTACCAATTGTCCCAGTAGAGCACTCGTGCCAGGCCCTGATGTTGATGCAGTGAAGCAGCTGTGAGGGCCTCGGTGGAGGGCAAGCACAGTTGGGAACTGGGAGAGAAATGGTGGGAGGGGAAGATGCAAGAGGGAAATACCCCCAAAGAACAGGGCTCCCAGAGCTGCAGCAGTGCCCAAACCCCAGCCAGTGTCCCACTCTGCTTGCACAGGCACCGCTGGCCAGAAGGGACGAGTCATGGGCATCCTGAGGAGCCTGGGCGCCCTGGCCAGAGCCCTGGGCCCCATCCTGGCAGCTGCAGGTGAGTGCGGCCTCGTGCTCCTTCCCCTCTTTGGTGCCAGAGAGCCCAGGTGGGCAGCAGGGACACAGGTACCCCCTGCGTGGGGTCAGAGCCCCTGAGCTCTTTAGGGTGAAGGGACAGAGGAAGGGGAAGCAGCCTCAGAGCTTCAGCTGGGCTGATGTTAACACCAGGCAGGCCAGAACCTATTCCTGAGAGCAGCCGTGTGCCAAGCTCCTGGCACCCTCTGCCTCAGCCGAGGGCTCTGCTCCTGCTCAGCTGTGCAGGTACTGTGTGAGCACAACAGCTTTGAAGGCACTCACACACCTGCAGGGACAAGCACAGTAACAAGGTGAATGCATTTTCTTTTGCAGTTTACTGGCTGGCTGGGGCAGAGATTTGCTTCACTATATGTGGAGCTTTTTTCCTTGTCCCCTTGGCTCTACTCAGGTCTATAAAACAGCAGACAAAGGAGGAGTAGGAAGGAACCACACAACCATCACCAGCTTCCAAGGACCTCTGCCAGACCTGTCTCTTGGCACCTGACTGCCGAGCAAATAGGAAAAGGAAGATTTTGATCGTCGGGAAGGAGCTACACCATGAGCATTTGCAGCAAGTTCTGTTTAAGGTGGCCTCCCAGCCAGCTGGGTTAGCTTTGCAAAAAGAAAAACAGCAAACAACCGGCAGCAGACACACCCCCTGAAGAGCTGAGTAAGGCAGCAAGAGCAGCAGAGCAGCAGAGCAACCACAACAGCAGCAGGCCTGGAGCGCTCCCCCCTCAGCAGGTGCTGTTGCACACAGAGCTCTGCTCCTCCCCCGAGCCTCTGCAGGGGCTGGGCTGGCACAGAGCAAACCTCAGGACCATTCTCAGGGGTTTTGTGCAAGTGGCACCAGAGAGAGCTCTGCACGTGCGGCATCCACACCTGCCAAGGTGACGGTCAAACACAAGCAGAAGCACACTACAGGCTGCCTGGTACCCCACTGGTACTGCTTTTAACAGTCCACAGGTGGACTGTTTTTAATATACAATTAAATTTGGAGAGATGTTTTATATTTCTAATACTGTGTGATGTTTTTGATGACCAAGCCCTGTTCTTTTTGCTTTACAATAAACAGTTACATTTAACAGTCCCGTGCTCAATTCATTACAGTTGTTACACCCCTCTGAACTGAACATCCCTGTCTGGCTGAGGCAAAAAGGGGCCAGAATTTTACCCAGGGTGCTAAGGCCTCCCTGAGGGAGCCAGCCATGGATGACAGCACCATGCTGACCCCAGCTAATGGGTGGGGGAAGGAACCTCCACCAGGCCCTGCCCACTGCTGAGCTGGGAACCTCTGGGAAGGGAGCCCTGCAGCAGCCAATTGGAGTATTTTCTGAGAATGAAAGCCATCATTAATCAACACATTAATCATTAAAAAAAACCAAAAAACCTAAGCAAATGAAGCTACAGAATAATAGTGTACAAGTTTTGAAAGCAGAGCATTTTTTAAAGAGTTTTATTTGTGAGTAGAACTTAATGATACAAGAAAGAAAGAAAAATACAGGACTTTATTCTGCCCCAAAGTGTGTAACCATACCATACATGACTACATTTCATATTGTAATACAAAGAACTAAAAGAACAAACTACAAAATTAGAAATTAAAGTCATTGCATATGTGGTCAAGATAAACAGAGGGACTTCAGTAAAGAACTGAAACATACAGCAATTAGTCATTTAGTTACGACCCTGCAATAAAACACAATTTAGCAAAATAACTGTTGTTGGCTTCCTAGTGTACAAGGACATACAATGTTAGAGCAGAAGCTGAAAGCCATTCGTGCCATGCAGTCCTGCCTGAGCGCTGCTGCCCGGGGGCTCTGGCCCAGTGCCCGCCTGCTCTGTCCCACACGGGCCCCGGCACCTTTCCCACGGTCCCGGTGGCCACCTGGGAGCCTCTGTTCTCACTTCAGCGCTGACAGCTCAATTCCCCTTCCAGCTGTTCCCCTTTGCTGCCCAAACCCAGCCCGAGGCATCGGCCCCTCCCAGCCCAGGCCTCGCTCTGCCCACCCAGAGCTGCCTGCAGCCGCTCCACCCGCCCGGCCCTCCGCGCTTTCTGCTGCATGAATGTAAGGCATTAGTTCTCTGCTATTTTACCAATTGCAACATTTAATAGTGTCCTAAAAGGTTACATCCATGTTCTGTTGTGTTACAGACACTTACTGTGAGTCAGTGTTGCCCTCACCCCCGCGGGGTGCTGGGGTTTGCTGTTGTGAAACCCGAAATGCAAATTCTAGAAACCAGAAGCGGTCACTGCCCTGCCGGCCCTGGGCCAGGGAACAGCACCCGCCCTCTGGAGAATTCCACAAGCTTGACCTACCTGATCTTAAACTACTTTTATAATCAGTGATAGACAGAAGCATGGCAATAACTGGGAAATAGTGAACTCAGTGACGAGAGTGATTTGCCATGCTGCACATTAAACAAACATTTATAGCAAACGGTGAAAATACACCTTTAAGGTTACACAGGATTTCTGTACTCGACTGCTGGCAACAACAACAAAAAGATATAAAGAAATGCCAGCTTCTGTAAGTGAAAATATAATTACTATAAAACAAGGTGAAATAGCGTAATGCATTTACATTTTTATCAGTGGGAAGGAACAAACACAAAAGGCTGCACATGGGGTTCATGCACAGCAAGGTTGCATGTGCAACAAAGGGATTTTTAAGAGGATGAAAAAACCTGTGCTAAGGCCCAAAATACACCTGCCCATGCTCCACAACACCAGCTGAAAAGCTTCTGAAATACTTTTACTTCAGTTACTTTTTAACCTTTTCTAACAGCCAAATCACCACATGACTCAGCCAGGCAAGAGCAAAGACAGATTTCCCTTAAACTGTAATTCACGAGAAAGAAAAAAACAAACAGGCCAAGAATGGGCTCTTTGAACACACAACATGAGCAGAACACACCACGGACATTTCAGTCCTAGACATCAAAGACTGATTTCACCAGCCAGTTATAAAATAAAACAAAGTGAGAAACAACTTCATTTTGTAACAACAGTGAGAAGGGAGAAAGAGAGGAAGCCATGGAGAGCCTCAAAGCTTGGCCAAACCACAACCTGTACTCACAAGCTTGCAGAAGTTTACATGTCAGTTCAAGAATTCACCCCCCCTTGAGAACACCACTGCAAAAGCATCCTCCCTAGAAGTCAAAATTTAACAAATTTACTTGGAACAGAATATCGGAAAGAACAATTCTTGTGGCAAGCAATGGGTGTTTTATTTTTAATTGTGAATTTTTTATATTCTTTTGCAAAGCAGTGCAAGCTTTAAATTAAAAGTAGGGAATCAATGCCTTCCACGTGGAAGTCACTTTTGATTACTAACTAGGGATCAGTTCTGTGGCAGCTGCTGAACACACAGGATTAGCACCTTTTTGGACATGAGTTTCTGGTTATAACCCTAAACAATCAAGCCATAACTTGAGGGGCTGGTTGGATTAATTGTGGCATTCATTTACATAGTAAGACAAAACACTCAGTACGATCTGGTACATTCTAGTGGTTAATGGATTTTAAAATATGACAGTGTTTCTGCAGTGGGTTGGCCTTTAGGAGTCACTCTTCTTTTTGCTCTTCTTCAGGAAGGAAGGAGTGCGAAACTTCTTTTTCTTTTTCGATGGGGACTTCCCTGGAGATTCATCACTACCTGCATCAGCTGCTGTCCCCTCCTCAGCTGTTGGTGTTGCTGGCTCCTCAGTGGGTTGGGACTGGGGTTCCTTATTTTCCACTGCAGGTGGTTCTGTTTGGCTTTTGGGCACATCGTGATCACATCTCCCTTCCTCCTTTCCTAAGGGAGGGAAGCCGAGTGCTTCCGAAGGCTCATCGGGGGTGAGATCTGGGAGGGTTTGCTTGAAGGTTGCAGCATCACTGTCATCTCTGTAGGTCTGCTCCTGCCGTGTCTCTGGTGGGCGGACAGACAGTGACAGTCAGGTCACAAAGTGTCCCCGGAGCGGGGCAAGCGAAGCGAGTGGATGGTGAGCACGCTCTATAAGAAACTACGAGATTAACTTGGCGTGAAAGCCTTTGTAATAGGGCTGTTCTCCAGCTTTGGGCACAGAAGAAATAAGATATTCCAAAGTTCTGCTTGTTTTTAAGATTCTTCACACAGAACAGATAAAGCTGAGTTGCATCAGCAAGAAAGTAACTGTTCAGACCTCACTCCTGTTTAACTCGTGACATTTGCAGGCAACACAGTATTTTAGTGCAAACAAAGCAGGAATTAAACCTACAGTTTTCATGAGCATTGAATAGAGTGTTTTGCAATTCCATACCTTTATTCTTATTTCTTTTGGAGAGGTAAAACTAATTGCTGATTTGCAGTGATCCCATACATGCAAATCCATTAATTTCTAAATTGGTGGCTTGCCAATTTATAATCCCAATGAAGGGATGTTCATAATATTCTTCCATGAGATCTAACTGATGTTTCTTCAAAGTATAATTTCCTATCACAAAGGCTTCACTTTTTTTGGCAAGATATGAGTACGTATTATGGATTCCTATAAGTAAAATCCATGTAGTTTATCAAATTAAATGAGCTCAGCAGGTTATGCAATACAGCTTGTTTTGTTTATTGTATGTGATGCCAACAGCCAAACTCACCCTGTAAAAGGGAACATCGAGAGTCCAGAGGTAGCTGTATTTCCAAAGGGGAACTGAACCACTCCTCCCTCAAGTGCAACACTGTCCCCACTCACCGCTGTGCTTTAAGGAAGTTCTGTTTAAGGCTCCTCTTTGTGCATGGGGTCACCAAGGAGCCCTTTGTGGAGCTCCCTGCAGGGCTCTCCGTGCACCGCAGCCGAGCAGGGTCCTGTTAGCTGTGCCACATCTATCCCCACTGATGTTACATAAGGAGGAATTTAGAGCAAAATCCAGGCCATGCTCATTGTGAGGCACAAATGAAAGGCAACTATTTTTTCCTCCTTTCAAGATCTTGTTTGTTTTAATTTGAAAAGACCGAAGGCTTTCACAAGAATTTACAGAAAATGCTTGATACTTTCACATTTTTCCTATAAAAATGACAATGTTCTTTTTACTTCTGTCAGACGGGATTAATAATTCTCTGATATATTTTAGATGGCTCTGTTTTGTGAATACCTGCTAGGAAACAAACATGTCTTGCCTAGAGCACCATGAACTTCTAACAGGTTAAATAAACACCACACACTAGTACCCAGTGCCAAACACTCGGAATGCACAAGTTAGCAGTTTAAAAGTTATAATGCAGGCAGGATTTAAATCAGAGCAAAAAAGAGAAAGCAGTTATGTACAGTACAAGCTGCCTCCTGAAGCTGTAGTTTAGCCTATATCTACGTATGGCAGACACAAATTCATAAGAAACACCCGTTACAGTTCTTCACCACCACTATGCTGCTTTTGGATTTGACTCCTCAGGAATTAACTGAAAACACTGCTGAGCTCTTCTCCCTGGGATCCAGCGACAGGACGTGTGGGAATGGCTCAAGGCTGCACCAGGGGATGCTCAGATTGGACTTTGGGAAGTATTTCTTTACTGAGAGGGTGGTCAGACATTGGAATAGACTTCCCACTTAGAGCGGGTCAAGGCCCCAGGCTTGTCAGTGTTCAAGAGACATTAGGACAATTAGCTTTAACTTTTGGTCAGCCCTGAATTGGGTCAGGCAGTTGGACTAGATGGTCATTGTAGGTCCTTTCCAAGTAAAAAATATTATATTGTATTCATTAGTTGGCCCAATTTTTAGAAAAGGCACCATACTGGACTGTCAGGTTTATTTTATTTTTTTAAAGTTAAGTTTAAAAGATAGCTTTGAAGTTTTAAAAAAGGGTTTAGAGACTCTTCAAATTAAAGAATAGGAAGATACAGGCATTCAATCAGTATTTGCCAGCTGGCCTGAGCATTGAATAAATATAAATGGGTTTATAACTCATTAACCCAGGACTGCCATTCTTCCCAGTTTGTCAAATTCCCATCATCCTTAATAAACAGATTAATGTGATGCTGGAATCAAGCAAACATCTGTTTATCTAGTTTGCTAAGGGCAATATTTTACCAGAATTCAGAAGATTTACAAATTCCTCATTCAATTAAGCCAGCACACAATATGTAAACGCCCTGCTACTCTACTGGATGGATTTCAGTAACAACTAGAAAGCTTTAAAAGCATATTTCTTGCTGCAAAACTTTTTTACAGTTTAAAAACTCAGCAGCACCTCAACATCTTAAAAGTTTGGGGTTTTTTTAATAATCATGTTTACATCCATGCTCTCCCTTTATATATATACACTGTGGCTTAAGAGTTTAAAGCATAACATCAATACTGGTGTGTGTTTACAGTTCACATTATTTATGAAAATAAAGGTCTATGAGGGTTTGCTTGGTTTTTTTAACACAAAGATGTGGACAAACATACAAGTTAGGATATAACTGAGTTAAAAAACACTTGATTGATTTCAGCTACACTTAAATAGAAGAATATGATGAATCAAAGTTGAGAAGAGGTATACTGAGAACATTTGTCATTCAACAGAACCTCCCCCAGCCAAAGTCATCATGGTGTGAACTTCCAGTTAATCTCTAAAATAAGCTTTGTATGTTTGTCCTGAAAAACTTATACAACTAGAAGAGTTTGTCGAACACAATTCTCTGTTTAAAAGAACTTTCAGGTTTTAGAACTTTATCAGTAACATCACAGGTGTCTACAATATAGTTTGACTTTCACACCTATGACAAACACACTGACTTTTGGATATAACAGGACATACAAACATCCTTATTCCTTTAAAGTATAATCCGAAGGAGCCCTGCAGAGCTAGCCAAAACAGCTCTAAAAGTTGCTGCCACCAAGTACTTGCTGTTAATTCCTTGGTTGGAATTTGCATTCCCTACAGTTAACACAAAACATAGGAGTAGTCCCACATCCATTTCCATGCAGAAGTCTGCTGGGTAAATTTAAATCCACGTCAGTGGATTTTGCTCTGGAATAGATTAGGAACTCTTCTGTTTTGTTACCAGGCCCAAGCTGTGTGGGCAGCAGCAAACTGTTGGGGCAGAAACTCCTAGGGCTGTTTCAGCTATATCTGCCAGGCAACTTCAGACTATTCCTTTTTAAATTGAGGAATCGGACACACAGATATGGAAACACGGAAGGTGACTTTCACAGTCTCTCTCAAAGGGGGAGTGTGCTTTAACATGAGATCTGCAATTGTCTGGAATTACATGGAATTGGCAGCTAAAGAAATCAACATCTCAACTGAAAAAGCCTGCTTTTTTAAAAAAAAAGCAAAACCAAAAAAAACCCCTAGTAAACAAAGATGCAAGAGTGAAGCAAAGCACAAAAGCAGGTCAGAGTATGGAATGATACTTACTATGGTAACAGGTATTCTTTAGCATATCCATCTCCTGTTTGTAACGCAGCCACAAGAAGAAAAAAGCACAAGTAGAGAATCTATGCATTCATCACAGCCATTGTGTTACGTTAGAAGAATGGTTGCAACCATTCTTGTCGAAAACAGAATGAGATGAAGTAGTGAATGGCAGACTAACAGACAAGTGATATATCCAATGTACAAGGTAAAGGAAACAAGACAATAATTGGATTACACCTGACCAAGAGTATAATTTTATCCTTTTTTTTAGGGAATTATCAACTTCAGCAGCTCTGCTCCCATTTTTGTTAAAACTATGACATAAGGTAAGCAAATAATCAAATTTAGATTCAAATTGAGTATGAAAAATATTTACTGAGGTGTAATCCAAGTACAATAATGTTTAAGAAATGTGCAATCAGTGAAGAAGATTTACCAAAGCATCTAGATATGTGTCTGGTTCACCATCAGACACTTTTTCATTTAGTAAGAGCAATTATCTTGCAGAAAATGTACAAAAAGGTAAATCAGTTGAGAAACACCAAGAGATGGCAAGTCTGAAGTGATGGAAATTTGTCTTTATATTAATGCACACTTCTTTATTATTGTAAACAAAACTCCTGTTAGACTCACAGTTCAGTGGAGTATCTTGTAGGTAGTACAACAATGAAACACAAGAAGTTATTTGCTGTTATTAGCTCTAGTTCATGTACTCCCATGCCATGTCAGTCACTAAGGATGCAGTTACTGGTTCCCCCAGCCCCACGGCAGCACAACGTACCTTCCTCTATTTTAATCGGCGTACTGGGAGGAGTGCGAGCTGAACTGGGGTCAGGGGGGCTTTTCTCTTTCTGTGGCCTGCCATCTTCTGAAGGCTCTGCAGGTGTAGGCAAAGGGAAATTATAAAGGCAAATAAAACCTCTCAGCATATAAGAAAACAAGCGTCCTTTTGCTCCATGCATGAAAGATACCAATACATTTTTCTGAATCAAAATTCTGCCAGGATATTAAATATTACCAAAACAAGCAAAAGAAAATGAAGTGACCAGTTTGTTACTAACAAAACAGTTCAAGTCACTCTTGTGCTCTGCAGCTCTTTTTTGATTTTTTTTTTTCTTTAAGAGGTCAAGAATAATGAAATCATTTATGAATTGGTTTACGCTGCTGTTTTAAGAAAACTTGTGAGGAAAAAAACACAAGGAAGATATAAACAAATATAAAGGAGGGGATACGCTACCAGGCATACACAAGATAATGCTCTTTTGCTTGCTTTGTATTGCTGAAATTAGGAGTAAACAAAATTGCATCCCAAAAGAAGACTGCACAGATAATCAGAAAAACATGCAGTAATTATATGATTCCAAACAGATTTCATAGTGGTTTGAGTATCTGTTATTAGTAAGGAGGGTCCCCCTTGCTTCCAGCTTTATATAGCCCTAGATCCAAAGGAAAACATTAATAGAGTAAACCATATATCAGGAACAACACTAAAGCATTGTTCCACACAGTTCACCTACACAATTAATGTGAAATCAGTGCCACAGATGAGAGTCAACTGACAGAATCTCCACATGGTGTAGATAAAGAGGTTGTTCCCTGGATTGCAAGCGCAGCTGTACCATGTTAGCAATACCTGCGGCCTCAGCCAAAAGGTCAGGATCGGACCTTAACGCTTTGATCACTGCAGTATGAAATTCCTTATGGGAGGACTTCTGCCCATCTGGCTCTTCTCCATTTAGATGTGGGATGATTTGCTGCATGGTCTGACAAGAAACCCATGCAGCAGCAAACTGAATGTTAGCTAAAGACTTAGACAGTGATGATACGTCACGATCCTGTAAAGTCTTCGTGTCTGTTCCTTGAAAGGTGTTTGATCTGCCTTTCAAATCCAGAGATTTTTTCTCTGATGTGCTTTGCTCACTGATGGTCTGATTTCTAAGCACTGCACTCTGTTCCCCAGCTGGTGTCTGTCTCAGTAACACAGTCTCTCCATACTTTGATACCTTATCTAAGAAGGATGTGGCATTGTTACTGAGAGAATAAAGGTATGCAGTTAAACAGGCATGACAGCACAGCATCCCACCCCACCACCCAGTACTTCATAACCCAAACACAACCATTCCTACATTGTGGTCCCAAAGAGCAGCTGCAGGGAACACACACTGCAAAAGAAACAGCACTTGGGGTTCCTGCATCACTCAAATTCAAAACCTCACAACAGATCAGCATTGTAAGTATCATCCCTTAAAATTACACAAAAATAAAGCAGAAGAACCACTTCAAATGCAGCAACAGTCTCTTTTTTTATAGCACAAATCTGTCATAATTCTAGGATAATTGAAAAAGTCCATTTTGGTAGAAGTCCCCAAGATGTCCTATTTCCAAGCATCAGTGTTATTCTGTACCTTCTCCATTCAATGTATTTCTCAAATCCACAAATTTCAATGACTTAGAAACCTGCAGTGTTGCTGCTATAAAGCACCACCATTACCTCACCTTAGCCTAGGCTCTAGGGCCAAGGAAAGCAGAACAAAAGCAGTACCAAAACACCTTTTTGACTGAAGTATCAAGCTTTCAACTTCCTACCAGCAGGAGTAACTGGCCTTACTGCCCAGTTTATCTGTAAGGACAATTTCAGAGTGAGATCTATGCATTTTACAGAATACACTTAAAACACTTAGATCACACATTTTATCTCTAATATACTTTTCAAATTTCTAATTCAGAATGGAAAAACTGAAACGTACAAAAGCTTGGTAATTTATCCACAACCTTTGCAGGTAAGCCACCTTCCAATTACTAAGAAACTTGCTGGTACTACATTCTATTGCAGAAAAAAACCCACACAGAGAAACCAACCTTCTGGTCCCTTCTGCTTTCTTTCTACTTCTTTGCGATATTCTTCCAGTTCTCGATCAGTGAGTTTATTGAAGGGATTTGGTCCTGTTGTGCTCACTATGACTTTTGGTTGATATTCTTTCTCGATTATTGCCTTTGATGCAGTCACCAGTTCTCCCTGGCAAAAGAAAATGAAGATACATCTGCAATCAAGCAAAAACTTGCAGAACCTTTAGAGCTATAGAGGCTACAAAGCAACCAAAACCAAAACAAAAATACAACCTGGAAAATGCTACTTTTTCCTCTTTTAGAGTTAAAAAAAAAAAAAAATCTATTACAGATTTTTTTTTAAATTTGACTCACAGGAGGTAAATATAAAAGAGAAAACAGGTCTCCACCAGGGAATATCCACCACTAAGCAGTAAAGCAGTAAATCAAACAGCAGCCAAACAGTCTAGCTGAATTATATTTGAAGTCACAAAAGTATATCAAGTTTCTTTTTGTCACCACAAAAGAAACATGATACCAGGCCCACCTGCATGGCAGTCTGGGCACAGAATACTCTTAAAGGGTCAAGAACTCAGCTCCTGGGTATTTTTGTTTCTGTTTTGTTTGGGGTTTTTATTATTATTACTTTGCTTTGGGGTTTTGTTTTGCTTTGTATTTTTTTAATAACAGAAAAGCCATTTCTACCAGCTACTACATTACATCTAACAGATGTTATAGTAAAAAGCCATCTTGTATATGTTCTATATACATCAGATTAACAGCTTATTATTAGCCATTTTAAAGTAATTCAGGTTAACTGTAATCTGATACAAGTTAGCATATTTACATCTATAACATTTGTCATATAAGCCAGATAAAAAGTTATACAAATAAAAATATAACAAGCAATTTTAAGTATAGTAAGTTTCAGTGGACAAAAGCATCTGCATCAGAGATTCTCTAATGCTAAAGTTTTTAGTTTTTCTTCACTAATCCTATAGTAAAGGCTACAGCCACTGGATTTTCATTGCCTCAAGTACAGAAAATGCTTGCCTGGAGATAGCTGCTCTATCTCTCAAATGACTTGTCTAAGCATTTCATTTTTTTCCATTGGATATACAGAACTCTGACACTAGTTTGTTAACAACTGATATGTGACCTGTGTCCCATGTTGTGGTGACACCCAAACTGTCTTTATTATCAAAAAGAGGAGTCTGAACTCCACTACCCAATAGGTATGGGCTACTGATTGACCCCAGTCATCTTCATATTCAAATGTTGTCTGTACCAATATTTAGAAGAAAGCATTAGAAACCACAGTTCAAAAACATGCAGTGCCTGAAGAGAGACAAACATTCCAGCCCACGTCTACACTTCATGGACAAGCACATGAGGGCCACTGAAAAACTGATGATGCAAGGACACAGAATGCTGTTTTGGATGGCAAGAACTGCTTTGGATAAGCTGTCAGCACCAAAGAGGTGACAGACAAGAATGTCTGGATGGAAGAAGGACAAGAGCAGCTCTGAAAGCCTGATAACAGATCTCCAGAAATCTGGTCTAGAGCAATCCAGGGAGGTAAGATGGTTGTTAGAATCTATGCTGCTCTTCAGGAAGCAAACACCAGCCAGAAGTACCAAAGAACAAACAGCGTAACTAACAATAAATCTCCACTGCAAGACCCTGAAAGGAATTGCAGGACAGAAACATCTCTAAAACATTACAGATCACTTTCATTTCTCCATAAAATAAGAGGAAATTTAATTTTATATGCAGAATGTCAGTAGAATGTCAAAAGCCTTTTCTCAACTACATCCATGATTTTCTCAACTACATCATTGATTTGATAGTAACAGCTTTTTTTTCAGAAGATAATGCAGAAAAGGGTCAACATCAACCTTTATACAAATCCTAATCTTTCTGTAGCAAATTCAAAGCACACCTAAAACTACAGGTCTCAGCTTTTAATGATGGCAGAAAAATGATGCCCATTGAAAATTTATATTTCCTTTTTTGTCTTTGTAGGCAAAGTCCACTTCAAGGTCCACAGTTTTAATTGAAGCTCAGCATAAGTACTAGGACCTCTTAAAGCACTGATCTAGAGTTTTAGGGGTAAAAGAGAGGAACATGACACATAGTACCCATGAGTATCCCTGGTATTTCTAAGAACCTTTGAATGTTTGCAACTTACATCCAGAACCACAGGGTAGAACAACTTCTAATGAAACAATGTTACTCAATGCCTGTTGATTTTAATGGTGACAAACAGCGAGACAGGCAGTCTGCAGGTGCCTGGTGTGCTGGCATGAGGTGTTCTCCCACATAGGAGTACCTTTGTTAAATGCTGGGAATGAAAGCAACAAATCAAGCTTATCACATTACTAGATTGAAAAAAAAAAACAAACAAACCACCAAAATGAAACCCTCACAAAAAATACCCACAATCAATGCAAACGGTATTTGTACTTGCTGAGTAGCTTTGACCCAAGAGAAGCAGCATTGAAAAGATCAGAGGCAACAAGGTTGGATCATAAAAGCAGCAAGATTATAAAAGAGATCAGAAAGGAAAAATTTTGATCAGCTAGAAGCTGATTCCAGATGAACACATCCAGTTTTATTCATTATCAATAATATGGAAGCAGTTCAAAGGTCACCAATGAAAATGATACTGGGGAGAGGGAGAGTCTATGCTGGAAACAAATTATAGCAGAATGTTAGTAAGTTCTGCAATATGGTTCATCTATACCAGTATAATTATTCTAAACCATCATTACTTCTAAATCAAGAAGCAGATATGTTTTATTTCACAGAACAGGCCACAAAACAGCCTTCTAAGTATTCAAATAAAAATATACAATGCAAAATGAGTCAGAAAGAAAACATGTATAAAGGACTAAAAAGACAGTACCTAACTTATTTCCAATTGCTAAATGTGACACTAAAATAGACAAGACTTTGTAGAGCTTTCAACCTGACCATTCCATTCAGAGATTCCTAAGAATGTTCAGAAAAACTGAACAAGAAAATTGGTCTGTAGTTACCTACAGTATTAAAGAGCCTGTAGAGTGGGAATAAATTCCCATAGACTCACAATCTGTTCCAATATAAGATGACATGACAAAATTAATATTCTAATGATCTCATCAGGATTATGTTGCCCCTAGTATTAATTTGATGGTGATTCCAAAAGTATTTAGACAATTATTTTTAATTTGATCACATGTGTATGCACTCAAATATCAGCAGCATTTTCTCCACTGTATGAAACACTGGGTAGATTATATTAATGAAGAGAATGCATTTTCACTCTATAAGGGCATACACTCCCACAGACACAAAGGGAAAGTAATTTATAGCTAAAGTTATATAATACACCTTCATATTAAACAAGAACCTCATACTTCCTACACGAAAATTTCAGATAATTAAATAATTTTGTAACTTCTACACCAAAACTGGCTTTTAGAGAAAAAAATCAAAACTGACCATTATTGAACAGGCAAGCACTTCACCTTGTTCTTGGGGATAAATATGACCAAAACTGGCTCTTTATATACACCAATTCTTCTTTCAATCAGACAGGAGGTTAATAATGATTGTCTAAGTTAACAATTGCTCCTAACACAATCTGACATCAATGCAGTGCCTTTCTCCAAAACACCAAGACTCCTGAGGTACAGTTATGTAGAAGTCGCCACTCAAACCCGGTGCATGAAGGTCTGCATGAAGAACAAAGGCACGGAATTTCCATTCTAAAGGAAGAGGCACCAAATGGGTGAATCCCCTTCCATTGAAAATTACTGAAAATTCATATGAATTTATTTTCTTATGAGACTGCAGAATGGTTGTTGGTAAGAATAACCAACATTCCCTGTCAATCAGCCAAGACTGCAGCAGAAGCTTGGTTAACCAAGTCTGAACAGGAATAAAATTACATGATGCACAAGGAGATTGTGTTGCAACATGGCCAGGACTTCTCAGAACATGGATAAAGCAAGCAACAAGGCAAGATGGAGAATTCACTGCTGCAGCCATAGGCACAGGAGCTCAAAGCATGCATACTGTACACAAGGAGGTATTTTTTCATCCAAAATAGTGTGCATTAGTATTTGATATAAATCTCAACATTAACTGAAAATGTAATACATTGTAAGTGTTACTGCAATTCCATGAAACTTTTTACATGAACTGTCATTGAGTGCTAAAGAATTTGTCAACGGACAACTTGTAATTGTGGGTACCTAAAAGTCCCTAAGTCCTTGATGTACAGGATTCTGTACAGGATTCTTTGGTTACATTGAAATTTTCAGGTGAGATTTGTGTGGGCATCGTAAGATTGCTTACACTTCCTTTGTTCCACAAAACACAACTGTTTTATGGCAAAATCTTTCAAGGAAATTTCTCTGGTGGTTTTCTTCTGTTGCTGTTATTTTTGTGTTCATTGGATTTTCTGGTTTGGGTGACATTTGTTCTAGAAGGAGGTTGTTTGGTTTGGTGTTTGCTTGTTTTGGTTTTGTTTCTTGGGTTGTTACTCTTTTCCCCAAAGGAAATTATTAAGCATTCAGGTCACAATCCACATTAAAATAATAAAGATTACGAAATAGACTGCTTCTATTTCATAATTACTCCTGTAATTTACATTGTGATCTAATTTTACACACTATTTCAGGCAGGAAGCACTTTCATGACACCACAAAAATATGAAACAAATAATTCAGACATCTAAACCCTAACAGGATACTACTAGACAAAATCACATAAGCAGTAGACTATTTGTTGGTTCTCTGCCATCTATGAAAATGCATGTAAACTATCTGACCACTTTTAGAGAAAAGCTATATCATTGTTTGAACACAACACTTGAAATATATCACCATTAAAAAACACCTGTGTTGTGATAATTATCATTAAAGTAATTTTTCACTTTGAAGGTATTATTAAGTGGAAAATAAAAGCCATGCACTGCCTGGAAGAATTTGGCTTTATTTTATTTTTTGTCTTAGATCCAGGAATGGTGTTTTATTATTTTTCCTTTCAGAATATGGACAAAACAAACTGCAATGTGAAAAACATGACTATCATCTTCTCAGTATGATCCAAATATCTATAACACAAACTGGCTCGTTACACTTTAGAAAGAGTTAAAAAACAAGGTTTCCAACAATGGTGTAATTCAAAGTATTCTGGATTTTTTTTTCCATGCAAAAGCTAGTCTGATAATGAGGTGTTTAGGCATGAGCTAAAACCAAGATTTAAGAATCTTTTAGGTAAAACACTGGAGCAGAGGAGGCACTGATGCTTATTTACACACTGTGCTTCCACAGTAGATGTGCTCTAAGAAACGTTACTTGCAATGTGCAGCTGCTCCATTCAGTCAGCCCCAAGGACTGCCCACCCCAACATGCCCCAACTCTTGAACTTAGTCTGTATTTAATGAATATTATGTAAGCACAGACAGGACTACAGGTGTGAAAGGCAATTGATTTTGCACGTGGGGCATTATTTGGCAACTCCTGTAGCTAAGTGCAGGAAGTTTTAAGGAAGCCAGGAGTCCAGCACTCTGGGATCAAGAGTTGATGGTGTTTTTCACATAACACACAGAGTATCCTCAGAATTACACTGATGTAATCAGGCCAAGATTAAGCTAACTCCAAATTGATCTCAAATTAGAATAATTCAATACTAACAGCATGCATAAAGAAACCCTCTATACGTAGGGCCTCATCAGCACCTTAACATCTAAAGTGTTTCCTCACCAGCTTCTATGGACAAAGATCAAGATCCTGAAGACACCCTTAACAGAGTAAAGTAACTGTTTGCATCATTGTATATACATAATTTGAAGATCCATCTATTTTCATTTTTAAAATTTTCTAGCCAAATCATTTCTAACAGAGGAAAAAGGTCAGGGTAAGGAGAGGTTAAATGAAGGGTGAACAACAGTATTTAGAGCAGTATGACAGGGCAGTACCTTTCTAACAGACAGAGATTTAGCGGGACTAAAGGCCTGCTCTGTGAGATCGAGCCCTTCAATAGATTCCGTACAGTCTGAGAGGGGAGCATCCTGCAACAGTAAATTGAGTAAACAGAGCAAACCGAGCCCGGGCTTTACAACATCAACCGAAAGCGTTGTGATGCTTGCTAAAAACATGCAAAGAAACAGTAACTGCTAGATGAAATTGCATGTGACAATGAATTGACATGCACACGATATGACATCCAACATGAATAATGCCGTGGTCATGATAAGACTTGCCAATCTTTAAAAAAGTATATCAGAAAATACTTATCTGGGGCAGTTGAAAGCACTTGGATATAAAAAGCTTTATTCAGCTATACAGTATAACTGTACAGCTCTAATTCTTACTTTACTTGAAGCTATGATTTATAGTCTTTTGTATATCCAGATATACTGCTTTTAAGTTTCATTGATGTAATAGCTTTTTTCCCAATCTGCTCTTCAAATAAAATATTATGAAGCATGAAATCCCATATTTAACACGAAACACTACTGCCCCACAGTGAGCCTGGTGCCCAGTATTAATCCTTCAAGATACATAACTCAGAAATCAAACAAAAAGCTGTCACAAAGCCCAACTAGTTTTGAACAAGAATCTAACCCATACAAATAAGGCTTCTGAATTTCATGCATTACATTCAGCAAAAAAATCAAGAAGCACCCTCCACAGACATGCTTGGGCTACATGGCTGAAGCCTCTAAATTTCTGACCCTGAGCACTCTTGCAAAGACAATGGTGTTACCTCTAAGACTTACCTTATAAACAGTTACTCTCTGCCAATTAAAGAATAATTTCATAGTGATATATTAGGCAAAAGCAGAGGATATTGTAGATCAAGTTAATAGTTTTAGGAATTTAATACTCTCACCTGTACAAGGCTCCTGTCCACAACTACCCCAGAAAGAACCTGTGACTGAGGGCCTGCTGTTTTAATATCTTGCAAATTTTGCTCTCGGATCTGTAAAGGAAAGCAGCAGAATGAGCAACAATCACATGAGCAACACAGAAAAGTTGATCACATTTTTGTGTTTGAAAAAGGGTTGAGTGAACGTGCCACAGGGCTGTCAAATGAAGCAGAGCTTATGAACACCACTTGAATGTAAATGTTCAGGTTCCTGCCTGTTTCCTCACATTTCTCAGAACTTAGTCTTTAAGTACCACAGAGGGTGTTATCCTTTGTGTTTTAATACTAGGTCATGGTAAAACATACCAGACAACTCCAGTTTGTGTAAAGTGAGGAGAAATAGAAATATTACCTCTGTGCTTTTCTGGCTATTGTACCTGACCAGTCAGTTGCAGGTTTCTGTCATTAGCCACTAGTTACTGATATGGCACAACAATATCTTCTTATAGAACTTACTGTAAAACACTGCACAACTTTCCATTTTTGCATCTAGTTAGGATCATATCCTCAAAAGGACATATAAATAATTTCTGCCACTGGATTTCTCAAAAACATCCCTTTTGTTGCATCCTAAATACCTCCCAGTTCTTTCAATACAGAAGATGAGAACAGAAATCAGATCTTTAAACCTAGGTATTACCTATTTAAATTAGATATCCTTCAGTGGTAAAGAATTCATAACAACTGACTCAAAATTTATTTCTAAAGTATTCTGGTTCTTGTTCCAAGACAAATTAAGAAAAGCATGCATCTTAAAAGACCTCTACATTACAACTAAAAAGGACATTGAATTTATAAAAAAATATATGCATACAAATACACAAACAAGTATTATTAATACTTGGTCTTTCAGAATAATTATTCTGATTAATTAATTAATTAATACTTGGTCTTTTTCACTTGTTTCTAATTAACTACTCTTCTCATCATTGAGAAAGTATAAAATTTTAAGACTTACTCTCTTGGGCCAGTAGTTCAAGTTTTTAATAAAGCAATGTTTGTGTTTTAAATACAAAGAAATTGCTTGGAAATTTCACCTTAATTCTCTTTTCAGGTGGTTATTATTTTACAGTGCCAAGCATAAGTTTTGTCAGCCATATACAAATTATTTTAAATTCCTGCTCATATCCCTGCATCCAGCCTTTCTTTCACAGAATGCTAACTCCCATGTTTCATGTGGCCATCAGTTAGAGGTAGCAAAATAATCCAGAGCAAGTTAAATATTAACAATATTCCAGGGTATATTTTACACTGTAAAAGAAATAAAGTGAAAAAACTCCAATCCATCCAGTGCTTTCCTGTTGGTAGACTGGACAAGGAGATCTGAAATTCAAAACCAGGAAAATTGACTCCAAGCTCATTTCAAAAAGATTAACTTGCAGTTCCAAAAACAAACAACAGAAAAAAGAAGTCTGCAACAATCACAGCATATTATAATACAGTACATTGAAATATGGAGAGAGATCTATAGACTACTTTGTCTAGGCCACAAAATTTCAACTGGTATTACCAAAACAGGAAAACAGGTCACTAATGTAAAACTGTGATCTCAGGGTACAGAATTACTACCATCAACCAAGGACTGGCTGTTCCAGAGGCACCCAGCAACAGATCTAAGAAAAATTAGTCTTCATATAGCGAACAGAAATACTAACTTTCTTCAAGAGGAGTTCAGGACACTTAGGAATTGTTTCATTATTTAGTTATAAAGGGACAGGAGAACACCAGAACTGTGTTATTGAGCCCCCAAAATGTCTTATAACTAAGTAAGTTAGTTCATTACAAGTACACAACTTAATTGTGGTGATGACCAAAAAACAGAAGTTATTTTACTGCTATTACAAACCTTGTTCCTCATTTCTTGGACCTCCTTTGGATTGGTGTTCAATGGAACAAACAGATTAGGGACAGCAGAGGTGGCAGTTCTATGTCCATCCTCTTTAGTCCACTGTAACATCAAGAACAGTTGCAGAGTCAGAATTGCTGTAATGGCTACAGACACTCAGAGCAGCAAAGTCACATCACAGTTGATCATGCATCATACAGAGCAGAGAACTGAACCAATGATTGCATTCTTCTATTCATTCCTAAGGCTTAGTTGCTTTCCTCTTCAGTAATACAGGCTATACCTTCAGATACATTTCTACAGATCAGAAACATTCTATCAAGTTAGTAACAACAACAACTAGAGAGCCAGTTAACTTGCAAATAACTTCCACCCAAAACAATGCCATTCCTATGTGCAGTTCAGAGATTATGAAGACTGAGGGGTTTTTAAGCTGGTTTTCTGTGCACTTGACCACACTGACAGCCGCAGTGTTTTGTGTTTCTAAAACCCACCTCCTTCTCACTTTATGAATAGATATAAGACAGGAGTAGGAAAAAGCCAATATAATTACGTATTTTTAAGGCCATTTTAAATCAGAAATTTCTCAATGCATTCGTACTTGCTTAAAAAGGACACTATTCCTTACCCAGAGAGAAGTACAGCAAGATCTAAGGCATGAGCTTTAAGACCCTGTTATTGCCATTTTCATTTTTTGCACTAGGTGTTTTTACAAAATAACACGAGAGAGACAGAGAGATCATTGAT